>PVJH01024323.1:0-33264 GCA_004026705.1 Nesogale talazaci | reverse complement strand
TCAGTCGAGAGCAAACGATGCATTGCCCCGGGCCAATGTGCTGCGTACGACCTCTGTAAAGTATTGACAAGCAAGGATGTCTCTGTGAGGATGAAGATGTGCCTCACCCACACCTTGGTGTTTTTACCATCTCATCCGCATGTGAAAGTGAGATGCTGAATAAGGGACATGGAAAAATAACCCATGCCTTTGAATTCTCGTGCTGGGGAAGGACGTGTGTTTGCCAAAAGAATAAGCAGACCCATCTTGGAAGAAGTATAGACAGAGTGCCGCTCCTTAGAGACAAGGACGGTGAGACTTCGTCTCGTGTATTTTGGAGATGTTGTCAGGAGATACCAGTCCCTGGAAGGACATCAGACTTTGTACAGGGGAGGGGCGGCAAAAAAGAGGAAGACCCTCTAGGAGAGAGATTGCCACCAGGAGCTGAAACCCAGGAACAATCGGGAGGATGCCACAGGCACTGCCTTGTTCAGTTGTAGACAGGTTGCTGTGAGAACAAGAACACATTCTGACCAGTACCCAATGAGCACATATTCCACGAAGTGGAAATGACTGGCTGCAGCGCACCTGTCTCCCCATGGGATTCATCTGAATCAAGGGCACTGGAAGAACAGGGGTGCACCTGTGTCCTGCCTGCCACAGGTTGCCTCCCTTGCAAATGGGGGTCATGGCACCTCCCTCCCTCCCCTCCTCCCCACCCCCATCTCCTAGGCGGATAAACTGGGCCCCTTCAAGGAAACCGAGTGCAGCAAGTTCCCACTCGTTCTGGAGTCACCTTCTAAAGCATGCCTTCTCTCCCTCCGGTCTTCTCCTGCTGTGTCTTAGAAGGTCGACTGGGCCGCCCATTAAAACAGCTGGACATCGAAAGAGCCTCCGACCACAGGAAGCACGCTTATTATCTTTGCTTTAGCAAGGCGAGGGAGATAAAATGGCCAAGATGAAATTAAGTGGGGCAAAAAAAAAATCTACCGCCAGCAAAAGTGAAGAATCAGGGGATGGACTTGTGTGGCCAGAATGAATTCTGATCGGATCCCCGACCTGGGTCCGTCTGGTCTCCCTGGCCCACGCCGACCGGCTATTATACACGAGCGCCCTCTAAGGACCAGTGTCTGTCGCCGACGATGGCCCCGCCCAGGCAGATTTGCAATCTTTCTCCACCGCCCACACCCCCACTCCGCGTCCTCCTGTTGCCTCCGCTGCCGTGTGTGTTGGGCTGTCATCGCCATGGTCCTAAGTTTGAAGCCGTCAGCCCCTCCAATGGAGAGCAGGCTTGGGTCACTTCCTTCTCCTCACGACAAAATGTAACAGGTTCCTCGTAAGACTGAGCAGCGTTTCCTGCTGTGGTACCTAAGTGGCACCAAACAACACTGTCTGCTTACATAGGGAGCCTTGGGTTGGTGAGTCAGTGGTAGAATTTTCCCCTTTTAGGAGAAAGACCAGAAGCCCCGAGGATGTCATGGCGCTGACCACCAGCTTAAAACCACCAGCTGCTAGGCAGGAGAAAGAGGGGGGTTTACTCTCATAGTTCCAGCCTCAGAAACCCATGGGGACAGTTCTACCCTGTATTCTAGGGTCTCTATGAATCAGAGAACACTTGCCGGCAATTTTGGCTTTCTTCCCCACCCCCCATGTTGGTATGATGCTAAACAGGTTTCAATGGAACTTCCAGACCCAATCAGACTAGGAAGACGCCTGGGTCTTTTGACGACTGTCAAAAATCAGCCACAGGAAACCCTTTGGATCTGGACAACCAATCTGCAAGCCTCCGTGCTGAGTCAGGGTCATGGTGAGCTGGGACACACTTGGTGGCCATCAACGGCTGGAACGTGGATAATGGAATCGCCATTATGGCATTGTCATCCATGTGTCAGGGAGAAGCGACACTCACTCAGCGTCCTATTACCACCAAACCACTTCCTGCTTGATCCAGCGAGAACCCCCTCCCAGGGAGACGACTAATGAAAAAGGGGGTGAGGGGCGAGGGAGGGCGATGTAAGATATGGGAAAAATAATCTATAACTTCTCAAGTGTTCCTGAGGGAGGACGGAGTGGGGAGGAAGTGGGGAGCTGATATCAGGGGCTCAAGTGGGAAGAGAATGTTGTGAACATGATGATGGCGGCACGTGTGCAAAGGTGCCTGACACATTGGAGGAATGTGTGCCTGGTGATAAGAGATGTAAGAGCCCCCAGTAAGAGTATTAAAGAAACCCAAACACTTCCGTGGATAGGCACGGTGGCTGCAATCAGATTCCCAGACAGCCCTGATTGGGAGGACGGTGCTGGAGGGTGGGGTAGGTGGGCAGTGCTTCCTGCCATTGTTCATGTGGCAGAAGTTGCTCGGCTGCCCCTAACGAGAAGAGTAACAGACCCAGTGCATCCGTGCAGGTCTTACCAGTGGGTGGTTTGGGGCAGTGAGAGGTGAAACCCACCACAGCGCAATGGCAGGCAGGGTGATTTGGTGTCACTCTCTTGCGTTTGAAAGTCGTCCGTCACAAGAGTTTTTTGTGGCCGACTTTTCCTCCCAGAAGTCGATCTCCTGGCCTTCCTTCCGAGACACCCTTTTGAGGGATCTCTGACGGCCAAACTTTGGACTAGTGGTCAAACATAGTCACTGTCTGCAGACTCCGTGCAAACCAAGCAGACTCAGTGCCACAGAATCAATTCTCACTCTGGACAAGCTGATAGGTGAGCATGAACTGTCTGTCCTGTCCCCCCACCCCCCACCCCCACCCCTACCCCTTTCCTCCCTCTGGTTTCCGACGCTGTCTATCTTCACAACTGCACACTGCTGATGCGCTGGCAGATTCCAATCACCTGAGCATTACGGCCGCGCAGCTCCCGGGCCTCCATGAGGACTTCCTGGAACAAGAGCAAGGAGGCCGGCAGCTACTGAAGCCAAGTGGTGCAGGATGCAAGCCCTCACCCTGCAGGAGCAGGTCCTTGGAGAAGAACACAGCCAACCCTCCGGGAGCAGTGGGGAGTAGCCAACAGTGTCCCCATGCCCCTGGCTTGTGCCCCGGACTCCCCCACCCTTCCAGGGAAAAAGCCAACATCAGGACCAAGGGGATGGAGACAAGGTCCATGGGAATTCTGTGTTTGGGCAGAAGACCTTGATGGAAGAGAATGTCCCTCTCTGGTGCCTGCGGTCTTCTGCTTCCTGAGCTGGTCCAAAGCCCGTCCATTTGTATTGCTGATTTCTTTTGGGGGGGGGGGGGGGGGGGCATCACAGCCCTCTGGTGGCTGTGGGAGTGTATTGCTGATTTTAATTGGGGGGTCGGTAAAAGTTTATAGGGGTCTTTTTGGTCAAGCTTTCCATGCAGCAATGCTGAAATAATTCAGACACTCGTGATTCCAATGGCCACTTCTACCAGTATATGACGCTGTTAAAAGAAAAAAGATCAAAGCCATCTTTATGAAAATACTTCCAAGAGGAGGGATGCAGCCGCTGCAAAGCTTATTATTTGTGTGAACATGTCCTATCCAGATGTAATGGCTCCTATTGCTATCTGGAAAATAGCCCAAATGCCAGCCCACCCCATGCTCCCCCAACCCCGGAAATCCTTATGATCAGTCATCCATCTGTTCCATGTCCAACATAAAACTCAGCAAACCGACTGCCATCCCTTCTATCTCAACATATAGTGACCCTCTCTAACAGCGGTTCTCAGCCTGTGGGTCACCACCCCTTTGGAGGCGAACGACCTTTCACAGGGGTTGCCCGATTCATAACAAGAGCAAAATGACATCATGAAGTAGCAACGAAAATAATGTTATGGTTGGGGGAGGGGAGTCACCACATACGAGGAACTGTACTAAAAGGTCGCGGCATCAGGAAGCTTGAGAACCGCTGCTCTGTGAGACTTCGGAGGTTGCAATTCTCTCTGGAAGCAGCAGACAGCCTCCTCTTTCTCCCCAGGAAGGGCTGGCTGCCGGGGTCAAACTGCTGGCCTTGTGGTAGGGAGCCATTCCCTTTGATACCAATGTTCTTTTCCTTGGACGCGGGAATTCAGCAAGTTGGGGAGAGGGGGTGCCCTTCTCTCTTCAGGTGCCTTTTGGAGGCCCTCTTTTCTAGAGAGACTCTTTTGAGACTCTCTCCTTTGTCGTTAAGTGTCAGCTCCCACATGGATACACCTGGAGAGCATTTAGAGCCTAAACAGGCCAGGGGGGGCCAGGGGTGTCTGCAATGACAGAAAAGCCCTTTGTCAGCGTTAGTATCCTTTTCATTTAAGGAGAAGGAAGCGTTTGGTATGCACAAGCGATTTCTGATTCCCTTAATAATTCAGTCGCCGTAATTAAATTTCTACTCTACTAGCTACAGGGAAGGGGGAAAGGAAGGGAGTCACAATAAATGTGGGGTGGTTCCAGGGCAGCACTGTGAACTGAAAAGTCTTTGATGGAAACTTGGATTACTGCCTGTCCCTCCCCCGCTCCCCAGGTGAGCCGCAGGCCGATCGTGTTCACTTAATTAACAGCTAGCTGGCCGGACTCACGGGGAGGCGAAAGAGACAATGGTGGTTTTGTGCCTCTATCAGTGGCACAAGCTCCCTTTCTTCAGCAGAGAGGATGGTGTGCAGGCGTTGCCCGCTCTGTGTCCAGCCCTGGTCACTCCAGGGCACGCGTCCCTCCTCATCTCACAGTTGGCTTTTTGTGGAGTGGGCCTTCACAAAAATGGTGTTCCTGGGCCCGTTGCTGCTTTTGTTAGTGGGATGGCCAATTTGAGATGATTATTCCCCCTACTGGGGGTGGGTACCCTGGGCTCCTGCCATCCAAGGCGTTACTCCACCGTCATGCAAAGTCTCTTCTGCACTCTCCCACCTGCTTCTTCCAGGCTTCAAAAACTGCTCTCCCGGGCCCCTTGGGGATTGCTGGAGAACCCCATAGGCCTTTTGGTTTCTGTGGCCGTGACATTACCTGTTGCCAGTTTCAGGGGATAACGAGTGAAGGGGTGGAATCTGGCCTGTCAATGAGACCTCTGTGTGGGCATGGAGTTCTCCTGAGAATTCTGGGAACTCTGGCAATTTTCCTCCATGGAAGAGGGAGACACTTCTCTCTCTGCTCACTCCCTGCTGGACAGTGCAGCTGCCAAGACACATGGGACTATGCTAGTGCCCTGAGCCGGAGAAGCCACGGAGAGACCCCTGCCAGCACTGAGAGGCTTACAGTACCACTGGATCCAGAAGACTTTCCGCCCACTGGCCTGTGATCCTCCAGCATCACCAATGTATTTTTGTAAGTCTGAAGAGGATTTTATAGTTTGGTATCAGACACCTGGGCTAATTGTGGACCTAAGGACTTGATCTGGACTAGCCTAGCACATTTTCTCAATATTCAATTGCTCTTATCTATAAACCTCTTTCTTACATACATATGAGTGTCTATGAATTTGCTTCTCCAGTGTACCCAGACTAACACCGTTTCCTTCTTCCCTGACCATTCAGCTGACCTCGTTGGTCTCCCGTGTCCTAATGAAAAACAAACTCTTCCCTAAGAACACCAAACAGCCTGGCTCAACGGCAGTCTCCCATCACCCTTTCCCTCTCCACATGCTGCCCCAAAGATTCAAGACTCAGGGGTGACCACCTGGGGTAAAGACGTTCGATGGCTCAGGGAGCTATTGCTGTCCGATGCTGTGAGTGCTCAAGCAGACGACTCCCTGCCCCAACAGGGCCCAACACCTCCTGGCTCTTGGCCATCCCCCCAATGGTTGCCATCCTTGGGTTCCTGGTGGCAGCCGCAGTGCCACTCCATCTCACCAGGGACTTTTTTCTTTTCAGGGCCCCGCACGTGATCGCCCAAGCATGGCTTCCTTCTCCAGAGACTGGTCATCACATCTCTGAGTACCCCAGAGCAAAGCTCTACCTTGTCCTGGGCCGTCCTCAGAACCTCTCCCATGTTTGTGCCCACTGTTGTAGCCATGGCGTTCGTCTCACTCGCCGAGAGTCTTCCTCCTCTGGGGAGGTGGACCTGAAGGACTGAGACCTTCAAGTTCAACCTGAAGCCCTGACAACGATCCAGGGAGACCATCCCCGATACTCGTCATCAGCCTCCGGGATAGGTTTTGAAGATGCCTGACCTCCAGGGAACCACAGAGAAGTCTACAGGCCCCGTCTTCCCACAGAAGGTGCTCACAGCGTGTCTGCATCCTCCATGGGCTAGTGTCACAATATTTCAGACTTTCCCACCATGCCCGGGACGACATTCAAGTGCCAACACCACTTGCCTTTGTCCCAGGAAACCAAAAACAAAACAAAACAAAAAAAAAACCCATGTGACTGGCTTGGCTACCAAACTCTGGAAATCAGCCAGCAACTTCTCTGAGATGTGCCTGCAGGGTCTTTGAAGGTGTTATCACTTAAGTTAACCAGAGGCCGGCAGAGAGAGAGAGAGAGAGAGAGAGAATGTTGGAGGGTGGATGGGTCTCTAATCTGAGTCAGTGCCCCTCTCCAAGAGACCAGACACAGTGACATAGAGATGGGGACAGAGGTATGAGTGACCCAACTGTGTGCCAAGGGCTTCTAGGGAGGAGAAGAAGGCAGGATGTGGGGACATGGAGCATTCGTCCTACCGCCTGTGAAGAGACTGCAGCCTTGCGTAAACCTCGATTCTGAACTCAAGTTTCCAGAGTGTTGAGAGAAGACTCTGGGTGGTGGTGGTGGTGGTGGTGTGTGTGTGTGTGGGGGGGTTGGTTAAGTGTATTTGGCCAAGGTGTCCTGGTCCTGGTTCTGCCCCTGTGGGTCTCTTCTTGCTGCCTCCTGCATCAGTGCCTCTAGTGGCTGGCCCACATCCTGGGTAGCCCTGCAGGCCCTGCTCATCTGATTTATGACTGGCTGGCTCAGCGGAGAGCAGCAATGCCCACTGCATCATGGGAGCTCCAGCAGGCCAGCCTGGGAAGTTCTGCTCAGCTACAACTGAGGAGAAGCAGGAAAGAGAAAGAGGTAAAACAGAAGCCAAGAAACTAGAAGCAATCTAATTCCTGTGACAGAAGAAATGTGTGAGCATTTATTGAATGATGATTTTTTTTTTTAATCCAAGGTTGTTTAACGTAATTTCGACTGCAGCCTGCCATTGGTGGACCATGTCTGCTCTGTGATGCTTTCTCCTGTCAAGTGGGTTGAACCGTGAAATGAAACACCCCTGAGCTCTTTGTCAAGGGAGCTTTCTGTTCGAAGCAGAAAACTCGAAGACTCAAGAAACGATCATGCAGTGGATGGCTCGGTCTACCCAGGACACAGGGCTGGTTATAGATGGGGGCGGGGATGCTGTGTCCTAGAGACGATCTCTGGTTGGCACCGATGTTGAATACTCACCTACATAAGGTGGGCGTTCAGAACCACCACCCCCCCACCCCCAGCAGTGCCACAGAAGAAAGGTCTGGTGATCACCACCCTTCACAACCAGCAGCAACAAAAACCCGTGTGGAGCCGTCCTAGCAGACCGCACAGAGTAGGCTTGGCCTCTCTCAGAATCAGCTCCCTCTGGAAGGTTGTTTGTCATGCCCGGAGCTGGAACCCAGATCCATAGCAAGACGGTGGACCGCCCCACGGAAGGAACACTTCAGACTTGTGAGAAGTGGTGAGTTGATTATGTATTGCAAGGCTGATGCTGAGTCATGGCGACCTGGTCAGACAGGGTGGAACTGGTCCTGTTGTTAGCTATCTTGGGAAACAGAAAAGTACGTCGGTCCTTGGCTCTGCGCAAAAAAGAATTTAAACCGAAGCCTGGTTTGTGATCCAAATTAAAAGAAAATTAAGAGAAGTTTCAGGTTTATTTTAGCAACCAGGAAATCCCTCACCCCCGCCTGTCAGCTAAGAAAGTTGCTTGAGAGAGGATAGGCTCATGGGGCCTCCCTTTTCAATCTTTTGGCGGGGAGGCCTGGCTGATGACTCTGGCCGACCCCATTGGCTGAATTGCAATCACCTGATGCAGGTGAACCAATTCAGTTGCAGCATTTTTCCGTCGGAAGGCTGGATCTTTGAGCATGCGCAGTGTGCCACCGTTTTTGTTTTGTTCTGTTTTTCCCTCTAATGGATGCCCTTTGCCTTCTCTGGCTACCTATCCCTGGGAGGGTCCCAGACTCATTCTGAACAGGGATAGAAAGCCCCGTCTTTCTCCTGGACAGTGGCTGGGGGTTTCCACTGCTGATCTTGCTGTTAACATAAAGTGACCAGACGTCCCGCTTTTAAATAATCTTTCCCACATCCTGTGGCATTTTAAAAAAGTTCGGATTTTTGGGAAGAATGCACTAGGGAAAGGCGGGAGAGCGGGAAGGAAATATACTCCCTCTCCCCTCTCCTCCATGCCCCCAGTCAATGGTGTCCCATTTTACCAATATTAATATCTGGCCACTTTATGTTAACAGTCCAATTCATAAACTTGACACCACCACATCCCCTCTATGTGAAAACTCACACACACACACACACACACACACACACACGTTAGATAGATGCAGACTTATGGGATGCCTGGGAATTTCCTAGAAAGATACACAAGGAGGCATTGGTGGTGATTTTTTTCTGGGAATGGAGTTAATCTGGGATGTTTCATTGTCGACTCTGGATGATGTCTGAATTGTTTTCTAGATGCCGGAAAATACCATTTTCTCAATAAAGAAGAAATAATACGCACGGCCCTCTGAGCGGATTCAGACAGGCTAGACCTGCCTCTCTAGGTTTCCGAGGTTATAGCTCTTCCCGGGAGCAGAGTGTCTCCTCTTTCTCCCGCAGATCCGCTGCTGGCTTCCAAAGGCCGACCTTGCAGCTAGCAGCTCAGGACTAACCCACGCCGCCACCAGAGCTCTTAAACAAGAAGCAAGGAGGTAACCAACACAAGCAAAAAGTCACAGTGTGGGAAGCAAAAGGATTTCTCCCAAGTTGCCTCCCCCAAATATATGCCAACCTTAGCTACTTGCTGCATATAGTAAATGACTGTACACTTGCAGGTCAACGAGAGTAGGTCAGAGGTTATTCTCCCTAAAGGTTATCAGTCGTCTAGAGCAATCGGACTATATAGTCTGTTCCCCCTAAGTGGGGCCCACACCCTTCTGATCAGGATAGTAGCAGATTGTTTCCCTGAAGGAGAGCCCAGGGAGGTCAAGACTACTCAAGGGTGATCAAAATGAGGCCACCTCGTGAATCTAGGGTCCACATGTGTGCACCTAGCCCCTCCCCTTCCTATTATGTGTACACCCCTAGATCACCCCCTTCCTGTTACGCTTATGCCCATTGTATACCCCCATCCTATTGCTTGTATTGCCTACTGTACAATCCCTTACTGTGAAGTATGTCTTTACCTGTAATTAGGGACATGCACGCCCCCCAAAATATATAAGCCTTGGTTAGCAATAAATCATGCTCTCTCTCCTGCCCTCTCTGCCCATGCTGTGCTGGAAGCCATCCAGGAGGCCATGAAATGTGTCTGACTTCTTTATTTTACTCTCTTCCGACTCTCCTATCTCTCTATGACTTTATTATATTTATATATCTGAAGCGTGCAATTGTGCTTACTGAACCCATGATTAGCTGTGGGGGCTGGCAATCTCCCCTCCCCTTAGCTAATGATCAAAATCAAACACAGGGCCAGAGAGGTGACTCTGACTTTGCAATACTATAGGACAGTGCAGATCGATGCCCATGAGTTTCCAAGATGTAAGAGCTCTTTCTGAGAATAGAATCACTCTTTAAAACAGCAGAAAGGCTCATTTTTCCTGAAGAGCCGTTGGTGGTTTCGAACTAGTGACCTTCCGGTTGGCTGCCCAACACATAACCACTGTGCCACCAGGTCTCTTACTTAGCTAATGAAGGGATGTAAAAAAGCAACCTGGCCAGTGCTCAGAGAGCAAATGACGGCCGCAACAGATGCCGACTGTCGGTGAAGAAACGCATCAGGGTCTGGAGTCGTCGGCCTCTAAGACAGAAGTAGACAAAGGAAAATGTATGGACAAATTCATGAGGAGCATCCTTTGGCTCAAGATCTGATACTTTTCAAGCTCAAGGTTAAGGTAAGGTCAAGGGAAACCGTTTGCACCTGGAAGCATTTGTTTTCCTATGCGGGTGGAAGTACAAAGGAAGTCCAACTCTCCTCACACCTCCTACCCTCCAGGACGCAGAATGGCCCAGGCCCTGTTAGTCCTTTGTGGGCTTTCAAAGATTGCCCTTCAGGGTTGGCCTTCTGGATCAAAGCGGAAACTCAAACCAAACTCTACAGTGTTGAGTCGATTCTGATTCATGACGATGCTGTAGGATGGGATGGCACTGCCCCTGTGGGTTTCCAAGACTGTCACTCTTGACAGGAGTAGAAAGCTCACCTTTCTCCCATGGAGTGGCTGCTGGCTTCGAACTGCTGATCTTGTGATTAGCAGTCCAACATGCAGCCAGATGCCACTCGAGTTCCTGCACTGTGTTTCCTACTTGCTGTTAGGGAGTTGATCCCAACTCCTAGCCAGCCTGTAGCGTGGGGTAGAACTGCCCCTATGGGTTTCCAAGACTGCAACTCTTTGCTGTTAGGCACCATCGATCCGGTTCTGACCCATTACGACCTGTGCACAGCAGAACAAAACACCCGTGCCTGGACCCATTGGGGCAGCTAATGTATCAACCCATCTTGTTGAGGGTCTTTCTCTTTTTTGAGGTCCCTCTACTTTATCAGGGATCCCCTACTTCCTACTCCAGTAACTCTGCATATGAAATGGGATGCCTCATCTTCCTCCCATGGGACAGTGGGCGGTTTTGAAATCCTGGTGACGGTCTAACAGGTAACTTGCCGTGCCACCAGGACTCTTGTGCCAAGGACACCAGCAACATCGTGTGCCAGGACTTAGATGGTTACAAAGAAAAGAAGCTTTCTTCTGTTGTGTGTGCATGCAAATTATTTTTCATAATGACATTTAATCTACATATCATTAACACCTTATCTCACCAAAGTGCGGGAGAAGCATTTCCGAGGGGAGCCTCTGCAGGCAGCAGGAAAATGGATCTCACGCAGTGTTCCTCATCTCCCTCCCCACTTCCTCCAGAAGTCTCTGGGTGGGACAAGCGGTTAATGGGCTCAACTCTTCACAGTATAAATGAGAGGCCTGGGTCCACCCGAAGGTGCCTCAGAAGAAAGGCTTGGAGACCTACCTGAAACCCCCCAAGGAGCACAGCTCTGCTGAGAACAGCTGGGGTGGGCGTCCGATGGGGAAAAATGAAGCCCGTGAGTCTAGGGTGAGTCCTGCTCCCTTGTCATTCGGCTGAACACCTCCAGGTTCAGGGTTCATGGGTAAGAGCAGTGGACACGCCTCCCCTTTAAGCAGGGTGGCCCCTGCCATGGCCACATTTTATGGAAGGAATCCTTTTTCCAGACTGTCTCTAGAACATTGACCTTTTCAGTACGGCGAACAAGACCAAGATTAGTTGCTAAAACATCGTGATTCTAGAAAGACTGGAGTGTGGTAGGGGCAGATAAGTGGGACGCAGGGACCAGCCATGATCTGGTGCATTCACATCAGACGCACCTCTCCCACCTCCAAGATCACCAGGAAGGGATTCCTTTGCTGGATCTCTCCCAGCATCTCTCCTTCTCTCTCACCCTTGCAATCCCCTCCCCTCCCTCTCTCCACTGCCCTCTACCTACTGCCCCGCACCCTGCTCCATTACTCCCCCTCCTCCTATTTGCGCCTGCCCACCCTTGTCCCATCTTGGCTCCCAGATTCCCTTAAACCTGCCCTGCCCCACCCACATTGACCGTGTGCTGCACCTGTGCTCTTCCATCCCGGTGAGACGCTGCACCCCTCACTGCTCACCTGATCATCTGAAGAGAGACCTGGCAGCCCTGTCTTCCTAATGGGGTCACCCCAGCAGGACGGCCGGGCTGGTGGATATGGAATCTGGGGAACATGAGTGCCAATCAGCATGGGGTGCAGAACAAGCTCCAAGTGCCCCAGGTGACATCGGACAGGACACCAACACTGATGGCTGGAAACAGCATCTCCAGGCAGTGCAGCTCTGTCAGGATAAAATACATGTAGGTGTGAGAGTGGGTGCAGGTTCACACAGCACATGTACGGCACACATATATACAGGTTGAAGCACATGCATACAGGTGTACACGCACATACAGGTGCATGCACACAGCATATGCAGGCAGCACCACACATGCATGCACCATATGTACATACACATACACACATATACAGGCACATACACCACACACATTATACATCTGCACATAAACATACACACACCACAGTCTTACCCACAGGCACACCCACACCCCACATATGTTCCCATAAACACATACATACATACATATAGGCATGTACACACACCACACACATATTCATACACATGTACATATAGCATACATCATGCACACAGGAACACACATAGACATTCCCCACATGCCATACACATACATGCAGACACACACACACCACACATATACACATACCACATGTATGATATATATAAACACACACAACATATACAAATATATAAACATGCCCGTCACATAAACATACACCCCATATGCAAACACATCATGCACATGCACACACATTTGTGCAAGCATAGTACTATACACAACATTCACACATGTGCTTGTACACATCACAGCCTTGCATACTTGCAGGAGTGCACACACATGTATGCACCACACACATGGACACACACTGCATACAAATGAGTGCATGTGGGTGCGTGTACACGCTGCATGTGTTCATATATACAGGTATGCACACCATTCATGTACACACTGCATACGTGCAAATGCATGCGTGTGCACACATACGTGCATACACACCACATACATACCTGTATGTCTCCACACACACATACCCTGACTACATGCGAGCACCCACACATGCACCAACCCGGGGTAGAGGGATTGACAGGACAGGCTCCGGGTATGCCGACGGGATCTTGGATTGCCCCCTCTTGCCTCTACAGCCCCGAAGAGACCTTTCCACCTGCTCTCCGCCTCATGTTTCCACGTGCCCCTCCTCCTCCATCTTCTGGTCCTGTGAGGACTCCAAGAACCACGTGAGCATCGGCTGTGGGGGAGGTGAGGGGAGTGTGGAGACGTGGGTGGCAGGCTTTTTGGGTGCCACACGCTTCTGGACAGGAGGGGAAGATAAGCAGGCGTTTTGGGCCTTCATAAAGAGGGTGGAGCGCCCCCTCTGGCCTGCTGCTGAATCCCCTCCCTGCCTCAGTTTCACCCGCTGTGACATTGGCAGGTTAGTGTCTACCTGGGGCCACTCTTCTGAGATTCAAACGACTTGCTTTGTGTGGCGCAGTCAGCAGAGGGCCACCTGCTGCCGCCTCAGCGCACCCCACGACTGCCACTGCCGGCATCACGAACCCCCCAGATATCCCTGAGCCCAGAGTCTTGCTTTGCACCATTCTGCGCATGCAATCTGTTTGCTTCATACTGAACAGATTGTGCACGCATTTGAAAAACCAAAGTGAATGGAGAGGGCGTAAACGTCTAGAGAAGGCGTGGGAGGAAGGGGGGCTCCAGCTGACATGCAGGAAAGATGTGGTACTACGATGGGGGAGGGGGTGGGCACCCACAGAAAGGACCATGCTTGCCTCCCTGTTCCCCTCCCCCTGCCCCAGCTGCTCTGACAAGAGGCAGCATGCTGGGAAACAGGGCCCACATGGAAGTGGTCCTGGTGTCATCTCACCTGGACCCGCCATCACTGCTCATCGACACTGCACTTCAGAGAGCCAGTGGCCCATTGCACTGGGCATATCTGATCCAGAAGACCCCTTCAGGGAGTTCAAAAGCAAAGGTGTCACTTTGAGACTAAGGTGTGCCTGGACCACATAACTCAAGATGTTTTCAATTGCTCTCCATGCATTGAAAGTTGGACACTGAGCAGGGAAGAATGAAGACTGGCATGAAGTCTGTGCATTCAGGTGCTGGGCAAGAATATTGAACGTATCATGGGCTGGTGGCATACTGGTTGTGTGTTGGGCGATGATCCATAAGGTGGACAGTTTGAAACCACCAGCAACTCCTCAGATGAGAGACGGGGATTTTTACTCCTAAACTCACAGAGCAGGTCTATCCTGTCCTGCAGGGTCGCGATGAGTCAGAACCAGCTTGGCAGCAGTTTAGAAAGAGAAGATGGGGTAGGGGGAAGAAAGAAGAAGAGGAGGAGGAGGAGGAGGAGGAAGAATGTACTGTCAAAAGAACCAACAAATCTGCCTTGGAAGAAGCACAGCCAGCAATGTTCCTCAGAAAAGAGACTGGTAGGCTTGGTGCCATGTACTTTGGACATGCCATGAGGAAGGACCAGTTCCCGGAGAAGGACAGTTGTCCTTGATGGGCACAGTGGGCACTTGTGGCTGCACCAATAGGCCTGGCATGACAATAGTCAGGAGAATGGGGTGGGACCAGGCAGCCTTTCGGTCTGCTGCACGCCGGGCCCCCGGGGGTCGGAGGCCTCTCCTCAGCCCCCAACAAGAAGCAGCAGCTGTGGTGAGGAGTGGGTTTCGTGTTGGGCTGCCCCCCACAAGGCTAGCAGTTCAAAACTAGCAGCCCCTCTGCAGGAGAAAGTTGAGGGTTTGGATTGCCGTCAATATTGAGTCTCAGAAGCGCACAGGGGAAGGTCTGTCCTGTCCTCTAGCGTGGCTATGCATCAGAATGGACTCCTGACCTTGAGTTAGCAGCTGACCGAGCGCCTGAGGCTGCATGAGCCACTGACAGCGGCCTGGTAGATGACAAGGTCCTCGATGGTGGACACTGACGGCTCTCACAAAGCTCATCAGTGACTGCTCACGGGTCACAAGGGAGCCAGTGGAGCAGTTTTAATGCGAGAGCCCAGAGGAGGTGACTGCTCTCGCTGTGAAAGGCCTCGCAGGAAGGAGTCTCCAAGGAGCACTATGGGAAAACACCAACGTTCACTGACCTGCCCTGTCCTCTTGAAGCCCGGCCCCCGGTTCACCCTGAGACTGAGGTGTGTGTAAGGCAGCCCCCGCGGAGCTTGAAAGGGAACTGGGGATTCACTGACACATTCACTGCAAATATTTTTGGAACGCCAGCCGTGCGTCTGGCTCTTGCCTCAGAGCCAAGTCTGCTCTGAGGAGGAGGAGCCCGAGCCCAAAGAGGATGGCACCAGCGAAGCCCGGAGCAAAGGGTAGCCCCGCGTGCAGAACGATCTATCCTTCAGACCAGAACTGCGTGGCACACAGACACCAGGTGAGGGGTGACAAGAGACCGACCTTAAGGGAACAAGCCAGATGCCTCCAGCATCAGGATGAGGATCATGTGGGTGGGTTGCTGTTCTTAGACTCAGTTCTGCACGTCATTCCTTCGGGGGCCCCTTGTTGCGGATTTGGTAAAGAAAGGGGGAGTATGTTCCAATCGTTCATGAGGGCATTCCAGAAATGAGATGGCATCAGCAGAGAAGGAGCAGGGTCACAATGGTCCAGGTGACGGCTCTGAATGGACTGTGGGTGAAGTGAATGGACTCCCAGAGCACTATGGGAAAACACTGTGGTGGACGTGACCGGTCAGGTGGGTGGGGAAGCTGTGAGAATCCTGTATGCTGCTGCTGCAGCTGGTCTTAGCTGCTGGCGGCCCCTGGAGCCCCCGACAATGGACCAAGTCTGATCCAGAGGGGTTCCAGTAACTGCTTTGCAGAATTATGAGAGCACCAGGCCTTTCTTCCTCTTCCAGTTTCGCCTGGAAGCCCCTCTGAAATTGCTGAGCATCCTAGCAATGCCCAAGCCTCCATTGGAGGATGGGTGGGGGCTGAGCATGGGATGCATGGGCCAGGAATCGAACCTGGGTCATCTGTGTCGAAGGAAAGGAACCTACCACCAAACCATCACAAGTCCAGCCTGATGCAGGTTCCCCACATCCAAACAAACCCAAGCAAGTCGAACCTCACTGTACCCTTGATGCGATAGCAGAGGTAGTCCTATCCAACCATGAATTCCAGAAAGGTCTTGAGGACTCAGCAGTAGCCACTGGGGTGGTGGTCGAGCACAGTGATGGGCATGGCCCCAGGAAGACTTGACCAGAGAGCCAGAGCTGGCTGGAGGTCACCCCTGGTCTTGATGAAAGAGAGCTCACAGAAGCAAGAACAGTGAGGTGTGTACACGTCTGTCTGCAGAAAGAGATCAGCATCAGGAAATGGCTCACGCGGTCATACAAGTGGGTAAGGCCAGTCTGGGTCCAGCCCGTGGGTCAGATGTCAGCTGGACTCCAGTAGCTGCAGGGGCGGATGAACAGGAAACAGGGAAATGAAGCAGGAAGAGCATAGGCTGGTGGATGCAGAGCTTAGTGAATCCAAGGTTGGCAGTCTCCGATGGCTCCCGGATCCATGTAATAAGAGGCCGATGACCCGGATGCAGGGTCCGGATCCGGCAGTAGATGTGGGCTAGCTTTGACACTGTCAATCTGTACCGAGAGCTGGCCTGAATGACACCTCCCTCTATTGCATCGAGACTGTGACCAGATTAAGGAGACCGTTGTGGTGGTGGTGGTTAGGTGCCCCTGAGTTAGTTTCAACCCACCGTGACCCCATACACAACCGAAGGAAACACTCCCTGGTCCTGTGTCATCCTCACAGGGGTCCCGCTGCTTGAGACCATGGTTGCAGTCACTGTGTCAGTCCGTCTTCCTAAGGATCTTCCTCTTATTTACTGGGGTACTCCACTGTGACAGTTACATAATCTCCTGTCAACTTGAGTGCGAAGGATTAGAGTCAACAGGTTGTCAACAGGTCGCAGCTTGATGACCTTATTTGGAGGCATGAGGGAGATAAAGAGCTCACTGGAGGTCAGACCCACGCTCTCTGCCTACCCTCTCCTGCTGTGGAGACACTCTGAGATCTGGAGGTGACACATGGGGGTGACACCGCGCCAGCATTGAGGTGCTTCCACTGCCCCTGGTTCCACAAGACCTTCTACCCACTTGCCTGTGATCTCCCTGCATTCGGCATCATTGCAGGTGCTGCGTCAGTCCAAATGGGAATTGATGGACCAGTGTCAGACATGTGAGTTCCTGTCAGACTTATGGTCTTGATCTGGACTGGACTGGGATGCTTTCTCAATATTCAATTACTCTTTTCAATAAATCTCTTTCTTATACACAGATGAGTGTCAAGGAATTTGTTTCTCTAGTCAACCCGGACTAACACAACCACCCTATTCTCTTCACAACTGCTTGACTTCTTCACAGGCGATCTCATCAGGGACCTGACCCATTGGGGGAGAATCCTGACTTAACTAAAACTGACACCTGCTCTCAGCTACTTGGGGGGGAAGAAGTCTCTTCGCTCATCAGTGACTGGAAATCAAGGCCTTCTTTCTAGGGCCTTCTGTCTAGAGACTTTGTTTAAAATCGTATTAAATTAAAGACCAGATTTTTTTTTTACCAACTTACCCAAGTGTTTCCACTGTTAGGTTTTTTTTTTTTTTTTGCATTAAACCACAAATGGATAGTTTTTTGCATTAAAACATAAACAGGCGTAAACTCGGGGTCCGTCCGCCATGTGCTAACTTTGACAGAGTCCCTGGGCAGGGCAAGTGTTTGGCATGCTCAGCTGTTCATGCAAAGGTTAGAGGCTCTAACCCACGCTGCGCTCCCTGGCTGGACAGTCACCCACAACCCACTCTGGGGAGCACAGTTCTTCCCTGACACACGCGTGGGTTGTCCTGACGGGCCTGGTTTCATATTAACTATGTGAGACCTCTCCTTGATGTGGCAGATTTCTTTCTTCTGAGTGACAGTCATTTAGATTATTTTATTTGTACCCTGCTGGCACCATAGTTCGGCATTCAACAGTGGGTTGAAGGACTAGCACTTGGGGCCCACTCAATGGCTCTGCAAGGAAAAAGGCTGCTGATCTTGTTCTTTTGAAGAGCCTAGAAAATGCTACGGGGCAATTCTACCATGCTGTCTAGGGGAGCTATGGGTCAGCCTCAACTTGACCTCTCCTAGAAAAACCTGGAGGGAGCTCCGTTTCATTCCCTAGAAGAGCAGCTAGATTTTAGGTTGGCTTGAGTTTGTAAGAAGGTGGAGGCTGAGCCCTAGTGGCAAAGTGGTTGTATGCGGGACTGTGACCCACAGAGTTAAGTTGACGGTTCAAATCCAGCAGCAGCTCTCCAGGAGCAAGGCTGGGCTTCCTACTCCCACCAGGGCAGCGATGCCACACACACACACACACACACACACACACACACACAAAAGGTGGAGGGATGGAGTCCAACCTATCAATCAGGTCAATCTGATGACCCCTCCTGGGAGGTGTGGCCTTTTTATAAGAGAGAAGCAGGGAACTTCTCTCCCTCTTGCTGTTCCTCAGCCTTCCTGCTTGACAGTACTCTGTGCCTGCCTCCAGAGCAAGCCCCATGGGGGTCTCAGGACCCTGAGAGCTGTTGATGCCCTGCCATATTTCCACTGGCCTGGGATCCACAGGACTCTGTATCCACCACCCTGTGATCTTCCTGCATCCTGCTTCACCTTTCAGAGTCAGTGGCTTGCTGCTATGTGGGTGTAAAGAAGGCTCCCAGGTAACATAGGACCTGTGGTGTGGAGGTGGACAGGACTGAGATGCCTTCTTGTGTTAAGGTTCCTTCTTGATGCACAGTTCTTTCTTATACATAGATGGGTGTCAATGGTCTTGTTTCTCTAGACAACCCAACAAACTTAGAGAACTCCTCAAATCCTCAAGTGAACCCCACGCAGGCTAAAACAGCTTGCAGGTACACCCCAAGATCATCTCTCCCATCCCACGGAGAATTCAGTGAAGGCACACTGACAACGAGTCCCATCCGATTGGCCACAAACGGAGATGGTTAGCTTTACTCACAGAGAGTCCATAATGCCTGCTGCTGTGAGGTGCTGCTCAGATTCATACGGACTCCGTGTACACGGACACACTGCCGACTTCTGTTCCATCCTCCCAATTGTGCCCATGCTTGAGCCCCTTGTCACAGCCGCCGTGCCACTCCATCTTGTTGAGGACTGTGGCAGTCGCTTCATCTGGTGTTGGGTTGAGGATGAAGAGTGCAGGGGTGGAGTCTAGCCCGTCGATCTGGAGCTAGCCCATGAGACCTCTGTGTGGGGTTGGCCTTCTCCTCTGAGATTCTGGAAAATGTGGTACTTCCTTCTTGGGGGCAGAGAAACGATCTCTCTCAGTTCACTCCCTTGGAGATGCACTACTGACAACACTCACTGCCTGAGAGACTCCCTGAGAAGCCACGTGGACCCATCCTGAGGCGGCCAGAAACCTGGACCGAGAGAAGCCACGTGGAGATTTCTGCCAGTGCGGAGATGCTTACAGCACCACTGGATCCAAAGGCTTTCTACCCACTGGCTTGTGGTCATTCTGCATTTGACATCATTGCATGTGTTTTGTGAACCTGACTTATAGATTGGTATCAGACAGATGGGCTAATATTCGACTTGTAACCTTGGGCTGGACTGGGTTGGGATGTTTTCTTAATGTAAAATTACCCTTTATATAAAGCTCTCTCTTATACACATGAGTGTCTCCATGAATTTGTTTCCCTCGTCTACCCAGACGAACACAAGGACCCTCCTCTTTTTTTCCTGTCCGTCTACTTTATCAAGCATGGGGCCCTTTCCCAGGGACTGGTTCTCCCTGGCAACACGTCCAATGGATATAAGATGAATTCAGAGGTAAGATGAATTCTCACCATATCTCCTCCTCCTCCTCCTCCTCCTCCTTCTTTGGCTAAATCATTTTACCAAAAAACTCTTACAGCTCTTATGACCATCCATTTATGAATTGTGTCCAGCACATTGGTACATATGTTGCCATCATCACTTTCAAAATATTTTATTCTACTTGAGCCCTTGGTATCAACTCCTTTTTTGTCCCCTCCCTCCCTGGCCCTCTTACCCTGACGAACCCTTGATAAGTTATAAATCAGTTTTCTTTTCATAGCTTTACACCACCCACTGTCTCCCTTCACCCACATTTGCTTCTAAGGACCATTGTTGGCTATCCTCCTTCCAAAATAGGAGCATTGGGTCTCTAGCTGCAAGGTCAATGGTTCAAATTCACCAGCTGCTCCTCGGAGAAAGAGGAAGCTCTCTACTCCTGTAAAGAGTTCTAGGAGTAACCAAGGGGCTCATCTTGCCCTGTAGCTTCTCTGTGAGTAAGAACAGGCTCGGTATCAGGGAGTTCTGCTTCCAAGAAGGATTTGTTTGTTCTTCTGGTAGTCCGTAGCATATTCAATGTTCTTTGCCAACCTTTGTAGCCTTGGCTCAGCCCAACTTTCATGATGATAAATGATTTGGTTTTGCTATGCTATTGTTTCAATACACCACTTAATTCTATTTGCTAAGGCTTTCTTTAGGGGTTCTACTTGTGTATTTTTTTAATGTGATGAGTCTATAGTTTCTTTCTTGCATTGTTTTCATGAGTATTTGATATTGGAAGTAAGCTAACTGTGTAAACTATATCGACCTACCGGATGAAGACGATGAAGCTTAGTCAAGGGAAAAGAAGGCTTAAAACAATGGGCTGAGCGCCCTTCCATTGGGTGGGGAGAACACATCGAGCACATGTTCCTTCTTCCCAAATCAATATTCAGGTTTCAGGCGACCTTCCTTGTCCTAGTGGACTAGCTTGAGAACCTGATGAAATAATTGTAAAGTTGATCTGGAAGGGAAAGAATATATAGACCAGCATACTCTTTCTCTGGTGGTTTCTCTGTGCCTTTTCTAAAGAGTTAATATACAGCTTTATAATTTTTCAATGGATGATATTTTATTTAGTGATTATTGCTGGCTTCTGCTTCTGGATAGTAAATGGTCATAAGTGTATAGCTAGTGTGTCCAAAACCCACACTCACCACCATGGGGTCTAGACCCCCTCCTAGGGACCCTCAAGGACAGGGTAGACCTGGCCCTGTGAGTTTTCAAGAATGTAACTGGTTACAGGAGTAGAAAGTTCCGTCTTTCTCCCATGGAGTGGCTGGTGATCTCGAACTTCAGACCTTGAGGTTAGGAACCCGATTCATAACCACTGCACCGCCAAGACTCCATCGCTAGAGTTTAACCATCGCTGCATGCACACTCATTTTTAGATTCCTCCTAAGTATGGAGATGGAGATGTAGTTACCAAGGAAACAAGATGGCTTGTTATGTAGCATTTGTAATCCCACCATGATTTGATGTCTGTTCCTTTTACTGACCACTTGATTTCCATTCCCTTTTCTTGATTATGGTTGTCCGTGCCATCCCGTGGGTTCCAATCCAGAATGACCTTGTGCACAGCAGAAGGAAACACTTCCGGGTCTGTGCCATACTCCCTATCAATGCTATTATCTCAGGCATTGTCCTTAATGGCCTTCCTCATTTTCACTGTCCTCTCCCTTCAGCAAACAGAATGTCCTTCGCTGGGGACTGATCTTTCCTGACAACATGTTCAAAGCATGTAATACTCAGTTTTTAAAGTCTTTCCTTTATAAATGATGATTTACTTATGTATGGAACTCCACGATTAGGGAGTCTTTTACTTGTGGTGAATGCCAGACAAGTCCAAAATTCCATCTTTGGACTTAATGAATGCTTTGCCCTTGGATCTTCCTCTACCTCCTTTAGAACTTCCTTTTTATTCCTGCCTCCTTTTCAACACCTTTACCAAATATATCTCTGCCTTTTTAAAAAATTTTAACCTTTCTGAGTCATTTTATTTTTAGGTATGCCTTCTCAGCAGAATATCTTTAGATATCTATTCTTAAAAATTAATCTGAGTTGGGCCTTTTCGAGGATATGTAAGCCATAAGCAATTGGATCTGGTTTCAATTTGCATGGTCTTTCCTTTGCCATATGCATGACGTCTTTGCTTCCTTCAATAACCTCCAATAGCTCGAAGGTCAGTCTGCTGTGTTTTTGCCAGCCATCTTGCTCACAGAAAACTTCTTTGGTAAATTCTGCTCCTGCAGAGGAACGGGCTTCCCTTTACACGGGGTCTTTCTGGGCTTGAATTGAGTGAGCATTTACAACTCTGCAAAAGCAGGTGGCCAGGCTGTGATCTTGGAAAAGAATGATCAGTCTTCGATGCAAATTAAAAACCAAACTCACTGCTGTCAAGTGGATTCTGACTCACAGCAATCCTAGAGGGCAGAGTAGAACTGCCCCTGTGGGTTTCGAAGACAGTGACTCTTTATGACTCTTTATAAATCCAAGCCTTTCTCCCAAGGAACAGCTGGAACAGCTGGTGATTTTGAACTCCACCCAAGAGTCCATGCAAATAGGGTGTGGAAAACCACAGTTGGGATTAAGTGCTATTGTGGGACTTGGTCAATGACTATGCAAATGAAGCGATGTGGTTCACTTAGGCAGAGATTGGCTGGTCTTGCCCTCCTATTGCCTTTTCAGGGCCAATCCCATAAAAGATCGGGGAAAACAAACTTCCCTTGAGGAGAAGATCCTGGAGTGAAACACACCCTTCGGACCTGGGGTCCCTGTGCTGAGAACCTGCTAGACTTAGGAGCTAGAGACTGTTGGGGGATGATGATACAACACTGTGAGAAACAGTGTGGCAATTACAGAGGAGGCCCATGGCAGGGACAGTGGGGTAGCAGCCCGTGCAGCGAGAACCAAGGGAGTGGTGTGAGTGGGTACAATGAGCTTTCCGACCCACGGAGCAAGATGGCAGTATGAGGTGGCCCTGTTGGCTGGAGCACAGGAGGAGGCCCAGCAGTGGCATGGCTGAGCCGAAGCTGAGAACTATCCTGGCTGTGCTGATTAAAGCACTGTCTTCTCTCTCCTTAGTTGTTCCCACTGCCTCCAAGTTGATCCTGGTGCCATAGCAGTATGCCTGCATGGATCCTAAAGGCAGAGTTGAGGCACATCCTTGGTCTCTGCGATTCTCATTGCATTCCCCTGTTTGACCATTGAACACTCAGAGACCAGTAAAGTTATTTGAGAAAAATACAGAGAGATAAGTGCACAAAGGTTGAGTTCACTGAGCATCCTGTATGAACTCGTTTTAAGATTCTTCCTTGCACCAGCAAAGCCCCTCTCCCCAAAGTCAAATTCACCAGTGCCGAGATGAACACCTAGACCTCTCTTTTGGGGAGTAGAAAGCTCTTCAACTCATGGATACTGGAAACACCATCACAGCATGTTGGAGATAGCATTTAGACCCTATCCTGCCACTGCCTCCTGGTTTCACTGCTGGATGCTCTGCACGCGAATCCCAGGGTCTACAACCTCCTCTCTACCCCACCCCCCATGCTGAGCCACACCTCAGGACAGAACTGGCCTTCTGGAAGAAGGGCACCTTTGCAAACTTGCGCGCTGTGTGGATGGATAAAACTTGAGAATGGGGTGCCTGGTTGGCCAAGCCCAGGTCACAGATTCATGCCAAATCCACCAGGGGATATGGGAAACAAATGCCCAAACTTTGGGACTTCTGTGTTTAGAAGTGAGTGTGTTCCCCACCGAACCTGAAGCTGCAGGGGAAATAAAGCACAGGCGTCCAGGAGCAGGGTCTCCAACAAATGATCAGAGTTCACAATGGCGGGGTGCAGAGGGAGGGGACGAGTGGTAAAGGGGAGATGGTCAAAAAGGAGAGTGCTGTTTCCACTTAATGAAGGATCCAGAGGTCCTGGGATGAACACGAGGGCAGATTTGGAACTGGTTGAGGAGGTTGTGTAGCGAGCAGTGCGGTCTACTCTCTGAGTGTCACTGGTGAGTCACCCCAGAAAGGTCTGGCAGATTCAGTGCAGTGATTCGTCAGGGCTGGTTTACTCAAGACCTGCCCCCCCACCCCCACCCTGCCGTGGACTTCCTTCCCTCCTGGACCTACAGGGAGGCAGCTGGAACCCAGAGTTGACAGGTGCCATGTTGGTGGCCACCTGCCATGTGACTGGGGATGGATCGGCGATGCAGGGAAAGGGCTGGTGGGGAAGATGCTGCCACTCCTTGGTCTCATGGTGCGTTGGACTTGAATCAGTGACATCGACTCCTGACAAGCATTGGGTGAGTCTGGGTAGACTAGAGAAACAAATCCATAGACACACATATGGACAAAAAGGAAAGGGTTTATATACAAGAGGAATGGGACACTGAGAAAGCATCCCAGTCTAGTCCAGTCCAAAGTCATAAGTCCCATATTAGTCTTTATGCCTGATACCAGTCTATAAAGTCTCCTTCCGACACATGAAGTCACAGGTCAGTGGGTGCAGAGTCCCAGCACCAGTGGGGGGGTCTCCCCATGGCTCCTTGCTTCCAGGGCTCAGGGTCCCTCAACAGCATCCAGTGGTAGTAGAAGCAACTCAGTGCTGGCAGGGGTCCCCACGTGGCTTCTCCAGCTTCAGAGTTCTGGTTCCATCAGGGCTAAGTTGTGTGGCTTCTCCTGCAGCTCCTCCAGCTCCTCGGACGCTGCCATCTTGTTTTGTCCGGAGTTCATTGTCTCAGAGACTAACTCCCAACAACTGGGGAGATAAGCTTCTCATCTCCATGAGGGAAATATCATGGGATTTCCCATAAGTCTCAGGAGAAAGCCATGCCCTCACGGAGGTCTCATTGGCTACTCAATGGCTATCTTCAGATGAACAAGTTAGAGACTCCACCCCTACATCTCAATCATGACATTAACATAAGCACATGACAGCCACATGCACTCTAAATAGAGAGAAGGCATAGAGCACAGTATGCTCCACAGAGACCCTTTGGGTTCCCTAGGGACAGAACCAGTAAGATGAAGAGAAGGTAGGTGACACAAAGATGATAGAGGATGGATTAGCTATAGATAGCAGAGGGATAGATGATAGATTGAGACAGGCAATAGACTAAAGGTGAAGGATGGCAGGGAAATGACTGATAGCGTGAAAATAGATGATAGATACCTAGATATATAGAGGACAGCGATGATAGGTAGGTAGGTGGGCGAGATACAGAAATGCGAGATCATATAGCTTTATGAAAGAAGATGTGTGATAGAGGATAGAATAGTTACAAACAGAGTAACAACCAGGTGGCTAGAGATAGATGAATACATTAGATAGATAGATAGATAGATAGATAGATAGATAGATAGATAGATAGATAGATAGATGCTGTTAGCTGCTATCTAGTTGGTTCCGACCGACAGCAACCCCTGGTAAACCAGAAAATCACCCCGTCCTGCACCATCCTCACAAGTGTTGTATTTGAGCCATTGTTGCAGCCACTGTCAATCCATCTCCTTGACAAGCTTCCTCTTTTTCTCTGGCCTACTTTACCAAGGATGATGCCCTTTGCCAGGTCTTGCCTGACAACGTGTCCAAAGTGCATGAGACAAAGTCTCACTCTCCTTGTCTCTAAAGAGCATTCTGGCTGTACTTACTCTAAGACACATTTCTTTGTTCTTCTGGCAGTCCATGGGTACTTTCAATATTCTTTGTCAACACCACAGTTCAAGTGCATCCACTCTTCTGCTATCTTCTGTGCTAGTCCGGGTAGACTAGAGAAACAAACTCATAAACATGAACATGTGTTTAAGGGATTGGTTTATATACAAGAGGAATGGAACAATGAGAAAGCATCCCCACCCAGTCCAGTCCAAGTCCATAAGTACGATATTAGCTCATATGTCCGATACCAGTCTATAAAGCCTTATTCAGACTCACAAAGCACATGCAATGACACCAGGACAATCAGAGTCTTGTGTACCCAGTGGTGGTAAAACCATCTCAGCACTGGCAGGGGTCTCTCTGTGCCATCCCAAGCATCTTAGCACTGGCAGAGGTCTCTCTGTGGCTTCTCCAATGCCACAGGTCTGTTTCCATCAAGGCAAATCCATGTGGCTTCTCCTCTAGCTCCTCCAGGTTCCAGGACTCAGGATCTATCAGCATGCTGCCATGTTGTCTTGTCAATCTAGCATCCCAAGGGACTGAGTTTCGTGTCTTGCCAGTAGAACGTCTCCAAGACACTGAGCCGATGGTGTCTCACCTCCATGGGGGAAATATCGTGAGATTTCCCAGAATTCTCAGAAAAAGCCAGACCCACACAGAGGTCTCATTGACTAATCCCTACACTCTTAATCAAATTGATGCCAGAGTACATGACTGCCACATCTTCCTGATTCAATGTCCAACTTTCAGGTACATATGAGACCAACCTCCCTCCCCCTCAGCCCCGCCCCCCCCCAACTCACTGCCATAGAGTCAATTCTGACTCAACTCCCAGTGGGTTTCTGAGGTTGTCACTGTTTATGGGAGCAGAAAGCTTGGTCTTTCTCCCGTGGAGCTGTTGCTGGTTCTGAACTCCTGACCCCATGGATTGCAGCCCAGGGCATAGCCACCATACCACCAGGCACCAGACCCAGATGGCCTGGGTCCCCTTATTCTTCAAAGTGACATCCTGGCTTTACCACAGTTTGAGGAGGTCTTTGGCAGAATCATCTGATACAACGATGTGTTCCTTGATCTCCTGAGTGCTGCTTCTATGAGCATTGGTTGTGGACAGCCTGTTCCTTCTTCACAGTCTGGAAGCTCTGCTGACCCCGGCTTAGGGTGGGTGACCCTGCGGGTCTTTGAAATATCCACGGCATCGATCTTCAGCTCGGCAACATGCAAGCCACAACTATACAATAAATGGAGAGACCACTGGTGGAAGATAGATACATATGCACAGACAGACAGACAAAGCTAGACAGATATATGCATATATACATACCATAGAGAACCTATCTAAATAGACAATACCTGGATGGAAGGATGGAGAAGATAGATACAGTTAGTTTCCTACATGCCAGGAAGCTCTGGTAGCCTAGTGAGCAGCAAAATGCACGCTCGGCCTTTCCAAAGCACCAGCGACTACGCAGGGAAAGAGGAGTCTTCCTATGGCTGTGAACAGTGGCAGGCTCTGACCCTCAGGGGGACAGCTCTGAGTCAGAATCGACCCGATGGCGGGGAGTTTGGTTTGGGTCTGACATGCTGTGGAGACATAAAAAGAGAATGAGAGAGCGAGAGGTTGATTTTAAGGAACTGAATGAAATGACTCTCAGATGCAGGAGAAGTTGTTGAGCACCCAGATCTGCGGACCAGGTGACAGACAGAAGGTTCCTGCTGTCCTGTTTCCCCACATCCGTAAGGCAGGTGAGGGGACGGGTGAAGGCTGAAGGGCTCTGGCGAGATGTGGATTTTAGTCTGGAGGCCAGGGACACCCATGCTGCCGGTCAGGCCTCTGCGGGGATGCACATCGCCAGTCCACATCAGAGTAGAGCATTCGAGGCTTCTGTCTTCTGAGGCCAGCTGTTTTCATCACGTGTCAGGACTGCCTGCCCATCAGTCTGGACCCTGTCTGATCTGGCAGACATATAAAGATCACCATCGCAGAGATGAGGCCAATGACAGCCAGAGGGACATTCCCCAATGCTCCAGCCTGTAAGTAGGGACCACACTTTGTATGCATCAGGGCCTCACAGTGAGATCCTCACTGCCGGACACATGGGGCAAAGGAGAGATGAGGTGACAGTGTCTTGCTTCATGTCTCTGGAGAGCCTCCATCTGTCACATGGGCACAGGTGCCAAGGTAGAGCAGTGACCATCACACGTGTAAATAAATTCTGTGATGACCTTTGAGTCGTGGGGTTTCCTATGTCCTATATCAATTCTTTTGTCTGTTTCTTTGTTTCATTCAGTTCTGTGTTTTCTCATGTCCAATCACAATCCTGACTTTTGGGGGTAAGTTAAAGCTGTGAATGTGTTAGATGTACTCCTTTATTGGGTGGAGGGGCATCATTGCCCTCTGGTGGGAGTAAGAGGCCCAGCCTTGCTCCTGGAGAGCTGCTGCTGGATTTGAACCGCCAACCACAAGGACTGAGCCCCGGTGGCGTAGTGGTTGTGTGTGCAGGACTGCGGCCCACTGGGTTGGCAGTTGGACATGCTGTCAGGAGAGACCTGTCCTGGAGAAGGACATCGGGTTTGCAACAGTAGAGGGGCGGGTGGTGGAAAATGAGGAATACCGTTGATGAGATGGCTAGACACTGTGGCTACCATAAAGAGCTCCAACTGAAGGACAATCACAGGAGGAAACAGCACCAGGCAGGGCTTTGTTCTGCTGTCCATGTGGCCGCGCTGAGCTGGCACCTACTTGATGGTCCCGCACACACCCAGGCACCACCTGACACTTGGGGTGAGGAGACTGCTGGAGCCCCAGGTAGGATGTGACCTAGTGAAGAAGTTTAGATGCCCAGGAAGGATGCTGGCTTGTGAAACATTCTTGGAATAGTGTGTGTGTGTGGGGGGGGGGTGGTGGTGGTGGTGGTGGTGGGGGTGCTGTTTGGTGAAACATTCTAGGAATAGTGGATGGAATATTGTTTGGTGAAGCATTCTGGGAATTGTGGGTAGAATGCTGGCCACTTTGAGCAGGGCATGAACCACCCCAAGGGATTGCCCATATGCTTGAAAGAGCTGTTGGAGAGAGGTGAGCAGGGACATTTCTTTGTTTAACTAGAGTTTTCTAGAATCCCTTCCCCAGAGGTTTGCCACAGCAAGAACTGAGATGGGAGGAGAGACAGCAACTCACAGCAGCCCCTCAAGGAGAAAGACTATTTCTCTGTCTATATCCCTAAAGCTCACAGTCTAGGACCCTAGGGTGGTTTGGTCCTGTTCTATAGAGCCATGATGAGTCAGAATTATCCTCGACCCGAATTCAAGGTTGTCACACGGGGGTTAAAGACATCTACTAAGCAGAAGACATCTGGGACAAACTCTGAGACACTCAGGATTCACAGGGTCCGGGCTGCTACAAGAACTAACCATCTTCAGAGGCCACCAATTGGTTACGGACGTCCGTTCTTCAGACCATCTCTGTGCATGGGAGACTGCAATGCTGGGCTTCAGGGAGAGGCGTGGCGAGTCAGCCTTTCTTCTTCTTTTTCTTTTTTCATATCGTTTTATTGGGGGCTCATACAACTCTGATCACAATCCATACATCCATTCCTCATATGTCAAGCACACTTGTACTTTTATTGCCCTCATAATTCTCAAAACATTTGCTTTCTACTTAAGACTTTGGTATCGGCTTCTCATTTTTTCTTCCTCCCCCCCTGCTCTCCACTTCCTCACGAACACTTGATAATTTATAAAGTATTATCATGTTGTCCTACCTTACACTGTCTGGAGTCTCCCTTCACCTGCTTCCCTGCTGTCCATCCCCCAGGGAGAAGTCTGTAAGTAGATCCTTATATGGGTTTCCCCTTTCTACCTCACCTTCCCTCCACCCTCCCAGTATCGCCGCTCTCACCACTGATCCTGAAGGGTTCATCTGTCCTGGGTTCCCTGTGTTTCCTGTTCCTATCTGTAACGGTGTACATCCCCTGGTCTAGGCTGATTTGTAAAGTAGAATTGGGATCATGATAGTGGGGTAAATGGGGTGGGGGGAGAGAGAGAGAAGGAAGGAAGAGGGAGGCAGGGAGAATAAGGGGAGAGAGGGAGTAAAAAGGGGGATGAAGAGAGGAGAAGGCACGTATAAAAATCCTCCCGATCCCTGAGCAGCAACATGGGACAAGGAGCCTCCCAGCACAGTGCTGAGGTCTTCGAGCATCCTCCCCGTGTGACCCAGCGCCAGGAAAACATTTGCGCTTAAGCTCTGGTGCTTAAACAGCCCCTGGGAAAACACCTCCCTCCCCATCCGTCTAACCTCCCAGCCTCGGGTTACCATGACAACTGATCAGGCAGGCTTAGAGGACCAGGGAGGGAAGATGGCCACTACTTCACAGTCCACTCGCCCATAGGGACTGAGCTGGATGTCTTCGTGTGCACTCCCCCCACCCCCCGCGCCCCACTTTCTGGATTCCTGGCTCTCTGTTCTTTTTCCAAGGACAGCCACAGAGGGAGAACGTTCTCTCTGCAGCCCCTGCTGAGGAGATGCAGTCCAGTGGTCTGCTTTCTCACAGAGCAGGGAACACAAGCATCTCTCTGTTGGCTCTGTCATCTGCTGTCAACACAAAGCAACGCGCTGCTCTGTCCTCACGGTAGAAGAGCGGGGAGATAGACATGCTTAGTATGGAAACACAGACGTTTCCACTGATGGTGCCCACCGGCCACTCTCTTATTCTTCCTGCCCCAGGGGCGCACCCAGGTGTGTGGTGGGGCCCCTGCCTATCCTCCCTGGGTGACACTGTCGGGGGCATAACATCAACAAGACGCGCCACACATTGCTGTGCAGTGTTTAGTAAAGATGTGTTATTTTAACAGATATATCAAAATAGTCCATGAGAGCAACCAAGATATTTTTGTAAGCCCTGCTTAAATGGAGCGATATCAACAATATATATGCTGAACTCCCTTTGGAGCCTCGGTGACTCCTCGGACTTCTAACTGCAAGGTCGGTGGTTCAAAACCACTCGTCGCTCCAAGGTAAGGTTTTCTGTCCCTGTGAGGAGGCAGGTGGGCTGGCAGGTGAGGTGTCTGCCCTGCTCTCTAGAATCACCAGAAGTCAGATGGCAATGGGTTTGCCTCATTGTTTTTGGTTTTTTTTTAATCTTTAGTTGTGGTAAGTGGCCATTATAAACCTATCCTACTAACACTTTTTGACAATCAAGTTGTGCTTGAGGAAAAAGAAGTAGAACTTAAGCAATACCTAAAGAGAAGGCTGCCCTTTTCCGTTACCAATGATGTCACCTGCTAAGAATATTGCTCTTTAACATTGAAAGAGCTTCACAAACCATTGTGTGGTTGCAGATAGATCCCTACGATCTAAGAAAGGTGACACTGAAGCAATTTACAGCTACATTTATCTCACGGTGTTCTCTTAACGGAGAACACTGTCTGGTCTGGAAGGGAGGGGGTCCATGAAGAGGGGTGGGTGGACACTCTGTGAGTTACCATACTGAATGACACCAGTCCTGGAGAGCCCTGGCTCTCCTTAGACCCTTTCCCTGTGTAGACATCCCACCCACCCCCCGAATCACGTGGTTGCTGGTGGTTTCACAAGCTCTGGTCATCCCCTAGACCTCTTTGAACTCAGCATCGTCATGCCCAGGTTGGAGCTTCCTGGGGGACCCGGTTAGGTTGCTGTCCACTCTCCTTTGCAAATTGTCCTTGGGGCGTCTGGAGGAAGTCATGAGACTCCCTTCTTCAAGGTAACTGAGATTTGCAGCAGGTGAGGAAGGGTTCTCTCTCTTTGAACCTAAGGACAGAAATTCTGAAGAATGCTCACTGACTCTGTAAACCCAAGGAAAACCAGGTCAAAACTCTTTGACCCACGGGCTTCAGATCACACAGAGGTGGTAGATGGGTAAGCATGAAAAACAAAGTTAGTTTCAACCTTGGTGGGATGCTAGTGGTCATTGGGTTTGCACGGATGCCTGGTGACCTTGTAGAACAGAAAGAACCAGTGCCCGGTCCGGTATCACTTTTCCGATCAACGGCACCTTTGAGTCCAATCTACAGGAGTCCCAACTGCAGATGGCCCCACAGACGCGGACTCTGGGAAGCAGTCCATGACCAGGGAATCCCCATATTGTGTTGGACCTTCTGGATTGAATCCAGGTTTTAGTCTGGGACGCCTTCATACTGGACAAGTCCAGCAGTGGTTGTTGTTTATGGCCATGGAGTTGGCTCTAGTCCAGGTAGACTAGAGAACCAATCCAGGGAGACTCATACATGTATAGGAGAGAATTCCCATAAGGTTGATATTAGCCCATAAGTTCAATATTCGTCCATGGATTCCAAGTCAGACTCACATAGGACATGCAAAGATGCAGAACGCAGGCAAATCACAGGCTGGTGAGTGGAAAGTTCCACGGGCCCAGTGTTGGCAAAAGCCTCTCAGTGCTGGCACGGCTCTCCATGTGGGTCCTCCAGTTCTAGGGCTCTGCCTGCTATCAGCACAGCTCCCTGTGGCTCTTCAACTGGAAGGTAAAGCAGAGTGGATGTCCCACCTCCAAGGAGCTTGCACAGCCTAGTCGAATTCCTAACGCTGCCAGCATCACCTCCTGGTAGCTCTTCGACTTGGTGGCAGCAGTTGGCTTTGGAGTTCCTCTTCTTCCGACACCAGCAAAACCAGAGCCACCCGCTGGAGGCACTTTATCCCTGCTCCCAGGAGCCTCCTCGGAGGTCTAACTGCAGCCCAGAGCTTTCTCTTCGGTGCTTACAGGACCAAGGTTGAGATCAGGGTCTTCTCCAAGTGTGTCAACCTCTTTCTTTTGATTCCCCAGGGGTAGTAACTGTTTTCTATGTCCCTCAAGGGCTGCCCTAACTCTTTTCTTGTCCTCGATACTTCTTAAGCTCCTCCTCTGTGATAAATTATCACAACGCAATGACTAGTGCGGCTCTGAATTTCTAAGGTTCTCACTGACAGCTGCCATTTTGTCAATTCCAATCATGGGGACCTCACGTGCACTGGGGAAAAAAAAATGTGTCTCAGTCCTCTGACATCCTCCTGATCAACATATTCTCACTCCCTGTGCTAGTCTGGATGGACTGGAGAAACAAAATTCATAGTCATTCGTATGTGTATAAGAATGAACTTTCTATCAAATCATACATTAAGAAAGCATCCCAGCCTAGTCCAGATCAAGTCCATAAGTCTGATATTAACCCATATTTCAGATACCAGTCTATAAATTCTTTTTCAGACCCATGCAATATATGCAGTGATGCTGAATGCAGGAAGATGACAAGCTGGGGGCTGGAAAGTCTGGTGGATCCAGTAGTGGTGGAAGCATCTCAATGCAGGCATGGGTCTCCATGTGGCTTCTCCAGCTCCAAGGCTCTGGCTGCCATCAGCATAGCTCCATGTGGCATATCAACAGAAATGTCTGGCAACGGAGAGTGTATCTGGCCTCCAGTGAGGTGCTTCTCTCTTTTGAGCCTCCAAATCAAGCTACAAACTGATTGACAGGCTAGACTCCACTCCTTCACTCAAGAGGAGATTATGTAGCTACCACATGCTCTGTCCAGGCTACGCTGCTGACCGGTTCCACTTGTGTCACCCTCAGCCTCAGTGTCTCTCTACTTCACCAAACAGTCTGTTCTTCTCCAGCAATGGATCCCTCCCGATGCTGGGTCCCAAGCAAGAGAGTAGGACACCCATCTGTTGTTAGCCATCAGATTTGCATGGGGTGATTTTCATAATAGGACAGCAGGCTTTCTTCCCCCTAGAAAGTATTGGTCTGGAAGTTCCCCTGAAACCTGCTGACTATGGTATGGGAATACTACTGGTGGTTTGGCTTCCAGCTCCATAGCAATTCCCAAGCCATCACAATATGGCAATGGACAGGTGGGCAGTAGTCATGCTAATAATAAAAAATGATTTCATGGTTCATTTTTACCTTCTTAACGTTATTGCTCT
>PVJH01024322.1:9018-33353 GCA_004026705.1 Nesogale talazaci | reverse complement strand
CCACTTGGCTGGTAATAAACCTTCAACTCTAAAAATCATCCTATCGCTCCATGAGTCCACACACATTAGGAGGAGAAACGTGGTGTGCCAGTGAATTCTAGCAGCATGAGCATGTTCCTGCACGTCATTTGCTATGAAAAGAATTCTATGGTCAGAATCCTGTTGTGAGTCACATCGTGATGATGAATAAGGCATCCTAAAAGTCCAACGATACTGGTATTGGTGGAAACATTATGGGCAGAACCCTATCTTCAGAGTCATCTTCCACTTCAGTGACTACGAACTACTGCCCCCTTTTGATCATGGAAGGGGTCCTGTTCATCAGTCTGGCTGATTTTCCTGGGGAATGGTGCTCCATCACTGTTGGCTCCTCCTGTTGGCAAGGTGGGCACTCACTGTAGTAGTCATGTGCTTATGTTAATTTCTTGATTGAGATGTAGGGGTGGAGTCTAGCCTGCTAATCTGGAGATAGCCATTGAGTAGCCAATGAGGCCTCTGTGTGGACATGGCTTTCTCCTGATACATCTGGGAAATCTCACGATATTTCCCTCGTGAAGATGAGAAGCTATCTCCCTAGTGGTTGGGAGTTAGTCTCAGAGACGATGAATCACGCACAAGACAAGATGGCAACCTCCAAGAAGCTGGAGGATCCGGCGGAGAGACCACACGGCTTTACCCTAATGGGGCCAGACCTCTGAAGCTGGGGCGGCCACCTGGAGACCTCTGCCAGTGATGAGTCTTTTCTGCCACCATGGGATGCTGTTGATGGACCCTGAGACCTGGAAGTGAGGAGCCATGTGGAGATTCCTGCCAGTGCCGGGATTCTGCACCCACTCACCTGTCACTTTGTGAGTTGGAAGGAGACTGATTTCAGTCATATGGGTTAATATTGGACTTATGATTTTGAGCTGGACTGGGCTGGGATGTTTTCTCAATGTCCTGTTCCTCTTGTATATAAACCATAGCCTTATATCTTTATGCAAGTCTGTGTATTTGTTTCTCTAGTTTACCCGGACTAACACACTCACCATGAACATGTGACGACAGAAGTTTAGCCTTGGTGAGTAAGGGCTTGTCTTCCCTGTAGACATTTTCATGTTTTAGAGTAAGGATCAAAAGCTAGACAGACCATCATGTCTTGTATGTTGCAGAGCCCATGGATAACTCGTATCCCTGCAGCAGTGACTACATTCTTTGCATGCTCATTGGCCCAGGGTTAGTGGCTGAGGAAAGACACTTGCTGATGTCAGAGGTGAAGCCCCACATTTGCCTTTCCTGAGGTTGCTTTTTGCCACGGATTCAGCAGACAAAAATATGTTCACATCTTAGTGTCCTTTAAGAAGTGCCCTTAGTGCACCTACTCTTCTTTAGACTCTCATGCTACCAGCTTTTAAATCATGTTTCCTCCAAGTTCTCGAGCATACAATTATTCTGGGAGGCACTGCCCTTGAAGCGTGGAGATGTACTTGCGGCCACCATTCATATCACGCACTATGAATGCATAACCAACTCAGAGTTCTGGTTCAAAGCCCTGTTTGAAATGCTACTTGCTGCCCAGATTTCCCTTTCATGTCTGCCCTTTAGGACTAACTTGGATTATGAGTGAGGTACTCTAGTCGTTCCCTTTCAGGCAATGACATTTGTAAACCAAGCCAGCTAACTTTCATCTCCTCTCAGAAGGTCAAAGGAACCCTGCCCACCCCTCTACCCCCATGAGATCACAGGTGGACACTGAGAGATAGGGGACAATGTGGAAGGAATGTGGGCAACTTATTCATACGTGTGTCTTGTGCCTTCAAGCCAGATACACTAGGTCCATTTGCTGCTATGAATGCCTACTTTTATGATTGGGTGGGTAAGACAACGCCTCATCTGTAAGGTGTTTCAATCAGTGACTGAGTGGTTAGATGCTACTGTGATCAAGTAAAAATCCAAGCCTAACTCACAGCCATCGAGTCGGTTCTGATTCATTGCCACCTTACAGTCCCTGTGAGAACAGCTCCTGTGTGATTCTGAGACCGTGACTCTGGGAGACTAGAAAGTCCCTTCATTCTCTCTCAGAGTAAGTTAGTGGTTTTGAACTGCTGACCTTATGGTTCATGGCCCAATGTGTAATAACCTGCATGCCAACCATGGGTGAGTAGCAAACTATAAAACTGTTTCAAAATTGCAAAACACATATGTACGAAAGATAGCATAGATTTGATGAAAAGTTCCATGTCCATATTAAGAGGAGCTGTTTAAACTCTCTCATGCAGACACACAAACCCACAGCCACTGAACTGATGCCCACTGTAAGGACCCTAATGGATAGGGTAGAAGTTCCGTGTGGATTTCTGAGACTGTCACTCTTTTTTTAATCCTTTGTTATTATTTTTAATATCAAACAATTTTAAAATGGGTCAAAAGAGAGATCCAATGATAAGGTATTACATTTTAATCTACCTCCATCTGCCATAATTGAGTTTACAAGGCTGTCTGTCTGATATCAAAGTTATTCACATCCTTCAGCTATGGTCAGAGGGAATTCACTCGAAGGTAAATCCATGCAAGAACCGCCCAAATGGATTTTGGACTTTCACTGTCATGAGACTGTCACTGTTTACAAGAAAAGAAAGTCTCGTCCCTCTCCCACTGAGCAGCTGGCTGTCTTGAACTGCTCACCCATGGTTAGTAACCCAATGCCTACCCTTTATGCACCAGGCCATTAAAGGCCACTTCACTCTTCCAAGACATAATTATTTTGTTTTAATTTTTGGTTGCAACCATGTGTTTTCAGAAGTGGAAAGCATTTTGAATAATTTTTTTAAAATTGCTTTGGAGGTAACCTGGATTATAATATAATTAGTGGGACACATATGTCCCAAGGGATCTCTGCTGCTGAGGTTGGTGAGGAGGTGTTGCTTCAGATTCATGCAATGATATAGGCTACCAGGAGATGGCAGTCTACACTAGAAGTTAAATAGATTTTTCTTAAACTCCTAACCCCAAACCCTATTCACTGCAAGAGGGGCAGTGCTGATCACAGCCATCCTCTAGGACAGACTGGAACTGCCCCTGTGTTTACAAGCTTGTAAATCTTGATGGGACTGGAAAGCCCCATCTTTCTCTTGCAGAGAGAGTTGATGGTTTCCAACTACTGACCTTTTGTAACCATTAAGTCACATGTCGGTGGGAACTCTGTGCCCTACGGATTATGAAAGGGTTAAGCATTCCAGTGGCCCCGCCAGTAACTCAATCAGGTTGGATAAGAAGCAGAGGAATTTGCAGAGCCTTCTCTCACTCTGGGTCCCACCGAAAGCTGGTAACATTTTAGATTGCCCAGTAAGTTGTCATAGCATGTCAAAATGAGATATATTGCTTTGCTCTTAGAGATAATAAGGGCCAAATGGAGCAACTCTTTTCTTCAACTTGGAAGGTAAGCCCAGGTGATGATTTAACTAATTGTGTTGCTTTGCATTCCATGACCTATAGTGTCCCTGTACTATTAGAAATATAGTCATTGGCACTTTAAAATCTAGTCCCATTTGAGAATTAATTTCACATAATTCACACCCATTACAGGAGTACCATCCTTAAAGTTCTGATGGAGCAATTTCCAGTACCAGCTTCTGTATCAATCCGTATTCAATCAGAGAAGCAAAATCACTCGAGCAATTATTTGAGTTCTTCAAACCAGGCTTTTGTTGCTGTGCCTGGTACTGGAGCCTGAAGTCCACAGATGAAATGGTTGAGAAGGAAAGATAGGGGAAGCAAGGATAAACTAGACCTCGGGGGGATCCTGCAATGCAGGAGGATGGACTGGCATACCCATCAGTCTCTCACTTTCTGAAACCAAGAGAGAAGAGGATGTGGAACAAGGGGTTGCATTGCTGAAATCAGATTGCTCTTGGCTGAAAGCATAGGAGACAGGGAGACGTTTACTTGTGTTTTGTTGATTATGCAAAAATGTTCAGCTGTGTGGATCATAACAAAGAATGGGTAGCCTTGAGAAGAATGAGAATTCCACATTTCCTTGTGCTCATGTGGAATTTATACCAGGGCCAAATGGCAATTGTGGGAACTGAAAAGGAGAACACTGCATGGTTCAAAATCAGTAAAAGTATATGGCAGGGTGGTATCCTCTCATGATATTTGTTCAATCAGTATGCTGACCAAATAATCAAAGAAACTGGATTATTTGAAGAAGAATGCAGCATCAGAATTAGAGAAAGGCTTCCTAACAACCTGTGCCATGAAGATGATACAAATTTGCTTTCTGAAAGCAAGGACTTGAAGCACTTACTTATGAAGAACAAGGATTTCAGGCTTCAGTATGGATCACAGTACAAAGTAAAGAAGACTAAAATCCTCACAACTGGATCCATCAATAACACCATGACAAATGGAGAAAAAATTGAAGTTGTCAAGGATTTTGTCTTGCTAGGATCCACAATCAATGCTCATGGAAGCAGCAGCTAGGAGATCAAACAATATAATGCATTAGGTAAGTCTGCTGCACAAGATCTCTTTAAAGTGTTTAAAAGCAAAAATGCTACTTGAGGACTAAGGTGTACCTGACCCAAGCCATGGTATTTTCAATAATCTCTTTTGCATGTGAAAGGTAGACATTGAATAAGATAAACCCAAGGAGTATCACTGCGTTTATTTGTATGTAAGGCTAGAGAGAGAACTGAAAGCACCACGGACTGCCAAAAGAACCAACATAGCTGTCTCAAAAGAAGTACAGCCAAAATACTCTTTAGGAGCAAATATGACGAGACATTGTCTAACATATTTTGGAAATTTTGTCAGGAGAGTAATTTTGTCAGAGGCCAGTCCCCGGAGAAGGACACCATGCTTGATAAAGCAGAGAGGCAGCAGAAATGAGGAAGGCCCTCCGTGGGATGGAGTGGTATAGTTAGTGGCTGCAACAATGGGGTTAAACATGAGATCAGTTGTGAGGCGCAGACAGGACCAGGCCGTGTTTAGTTTTATTATTAAAAGTAGGCTAGGTATGAATGGGGACTGTCTGATAGGCATCTACCATCAACAGCGTTACCCTTACCACAATTGGCATGTTTGCGTCATTGCCAGTTCTACTTAGAATAGTCCTATCCCTCACTGACTTTCTGCTTCACCAAACATGATGTGTTCTCCAGTGACTGCTCCTTCGGATAATGTGTCCAATGTCAGTGAATCAAATGTGTATGCTTGTGGTTCCTAAAGATTTTTAAAGTCAATTTCCATTCTGTTTTTGTCTGGAAGTTCCACTGAAATCAATGCACTACATGCGATCCGGTTGGTATTTGAAATAATCATGGGTTTCCACATTATAGCAACCTATAAATCACTTCTTTCCCACAATTTGATAGATAGGTGGTGGGTAATGGCTGTGTTGCATCTGTAAGAAGACAGACTCTTATCCACATGGAGTTACTCAGACTTGAGAGGATCTAATGTGTGTGATATGATTGGAGGTTACTGTACCATGTAATTAATGTACTCAGCCATGTATTGAAGGGTTGGTGGTTTGAGTGTACCTCGGTGTACCTCAGAAGAAAGTCCTGGTGATCTGCTTCTGAAAAACCAACCATTGATTTCTCCTGACACAAATGGTCTCTCTATGGGTCAGGGTTGACTTGTTGGCAATGTGTATGATTAAGTTATTTATTCTGCTTGATCAAGTTATTAAAAGAAATCCTTTGTCACTTCTCACACTCAATACATGCAACCTTAGGTGATAAAGGATGGGCCTTCCCACCTAATAGTCACATCTACAGAGTGTCTATGGCCTAATTTTTCACTCCTCCAAATACGTAAAATGTGGTACTATTTCAAAGAGAATTAGACTAATGATTTAACTGTATAGCTTCTTTAATAGACATGAACATAATTACTATAAAATAAATGGGACAGAGCATTAAAACCATGAAAAAACTTTAGATTCTATTTTTAAGTTAAAAAATCAGGCTGAGTCCCAGTGGCTGAGCCCTAGTAACGGTTGTGCTGCGGGACTGCGGCCCAGTGGGATGGAGGTTCAATTCCAGCAGCGGCTCCACAGGAGCAAAGATTGGGCTTCCTACTCCCACCACCAGAAGGCAGTGATGCGCCCCCCCCAAAAAAAAATCTGTCGTAGACCAGCTTATCATTCTTTCAGCTTTTTGACTGAAAAGATACCTATTCAGCAGTGGTTTAATTTGCAGTTGGATTTCTTATATTATACATATTTCTAAAATATGAAAAATTTGAGCTATAATTTATTAAAATAGTCTCACTATGGAATTTAAATATGTCATCGATGACTGAGATGTATCAGTGGAAAAATTAAACCTAATTTAATACTTCCATTTGAATTAAAGTAAGCACTTTTTACAGATTTTTTTTTCTATGACAATGTATCTGAAATTTCTTCTTTTTTTTTGTGGGTGTGGGCATCACTGCCTCTGGTGGTCGTGGGCGCTACCCAGTGCTGCTCCTGAGAACCGCCGCTCGATTTGAACTGCCAAGCCCGCGGGCCGCAGTCCTGCACTCAACCACTTATGCCACCGGGGCTTAGCCCGAAATTTCTTCTTAAAGGGTAAAACTTTACCCTTATTTACTCATGGCTTCTATTTTACTATACTGCTTTGCACTATTTTTGGGGGGAGGGTAAGCTAAATCAATTATTAATTTCAAGTAAAAAGTCTATTGAATTTCAAATGTGGAGATGACAATTTAGTCTACCTCTTCAAACTTCTGACTAAGCAAGAGGCACTGTCCTGATCAGAGTCCATGTTACAAACACAAGGAAGACACAGGGGAGTCCAGAACAAGGGGGAGACAAGCTCCAAGGCAACCTGAACCTGTCACTGTGGGGTTAATTCTGACTCAGAGCAGCTCTATAGGACAGACTTGAACTTCCCTGTAGTGATTCCATCACTGTTATATTAAAAAAAAAAAGATGAAAAAGATCAACTTACTAGGGGTTCTTAAATTCTTAGAATAATTCGTACAACAGTTGTATCAAGAAGCATATTTGTATATTTGTTGCCATCATTCTTTTCTAAACATTTATTTTCTGTTTGAGCCCTTGGTATCTGATCCTCTTTTTACCTCCCTCCCACTCCCTCAACCTTGATAAATTATTATTGTTTTCGTATCTCACATCGACCTCTGCCTCCTTTCCCCTATGGTTTCTGTTGTTCTTCCCCCTGGAGGGTGCTGTGTTTGTGTGTGGTTATGGGTTGATCATTGAGATCGGTTGTTCCCCCCTCCTTTCCTTTTCTGCCTACCTTCCTCCTATCCTTCTGGTATCACTATTCCCATTCCTGTACCTGTCATGGGCTCTTATCTCTTATCAGTACCTGTGTTCATGCTCTGGTCTAGTCCAAAGTGAGAGACAGCACTGGGGTTATGACAGTGGCGGTGGGGTGGGGTGAGGAGGTCTCAAGGAAGCAGAGGAATATTGTGTGTTTCATCAGTGCTTTACTGTACCCTGGTTGACTCATCCCTTCCCTGTGATCCCTCTGTGAGGGGATGTCCCATTGTCTACAGATAGGCTTTGGGCCTCTGCTCTGACCCCCCTCATTATCAACAATCTGTTTAATCTGTTTGTTTGTTATCTTTTCAGAAGCAGACTGCCACATCTCTCTCCTGTGGAGCAGCTTGTGGATTTGAACCACTAAACTTTTTTTAGCAGCCAAGTATTTCACCATTGTGTGACCATGTTTCCTTTAGGAAAGACACATTTAGGAATAAATGTTGGGACCTGGAAAGTCAGCCCTGACTCCTAACAACCTCTTGAATTCTTAGAACTGACAAGTAGAGTTTTCTAGCTGCTTTATGGAAGCAGATCTGCTCGTCTTTCTCTCAAGCAGCCACTGAGTGGGTTCAACCTACCAACCTTTCAGTAGCAGTGCTCTGACCCCTGCCGACCAGTAACCGACCAGTCAACCAGCTCATCAGCCATTGATAGCAAGTAGATGTCACCTCAAAGAGACCCAATAGAACCGAGAAGAGCTTCTTCATAGGTTCTCCAAGGTTGTAAACTTCTCCCTTGGAGAAAGGGACTTGAATTCAAAATGCCAGACTCTCAGTGTGCAGTCAAGTGGTTAATCATGGCACCGGCAGTGGTCCCTAAATGTCTGCGGTCAGGTACTGTAGTCTATTCTGACTCACAGCAACCCTACCTACAGTAGAATGAAACACTGTCTGTTCCTGTACCATCCTGGCCATTATTATGTTCAAACCTATTGTTGCAGCCACTGTGTCAATCCATCTACTTGACGGTCTACCCCTTTTTCATCGACTATTTTACCACACATGATGCCTTTCTCTAGGGAGTGATGCCCTTCTCTTTATTATTATTTTTTGGCATCACTGCCCTCTGGTGGGAGTGGGAGGCCCAGCCTTGCTTCTGGGGAGCTGCTGCTGGATTTGAACCGCCAAGCCAGTGGGCCGCAGTCCCGCACACAACCACTATGCCCCCGGGGCTCAGCCCCTTCTCTTTAAATGTATATGAGACTAAGTACATCTTCACCCATTTGCAGTGCTCCTGCCATTTCTGTCTAGCTCATGCTCTTCCCTTGCTGCTGCTCACTGTTCATACCCTTATACAGTTTCCTCTCTTTTGTAGTTTAACTTTTCGAGTCATAGGACCATAGGGTCTATGTATGTTCATTTTTATTTACACAATGCCATTTGTATGCATTCAATGCATTTCTGTTATATGCATTGAATTCATTTCTACTAAATCAGAGTTTTATAATTTAATTTAATTATAAGTGATGTGTTATCTTAGACTGGGTTCTCTAGAGAAACAAAACTATTGAAGCATTTATATGTTTAAGCTTCTCTCTCTCTCTCTCTGCTTATACATACATAAGCTACCCCCCCACCCCCCGGAGAGACAGAGAGACAGAGAGAGAGAGAGAGAGAGAGAGAGAGAGAGAAGAGGTTATCTCAAATAAATTATTTATTCATGCAGTAGTAGAAACTTGACACTTCAAATATGTAGGTAAGGTGTCAGGCAATTGATTTCTCCAGATGCACATATATACAGGGTCAGATGAACATACCAATGGAAGTAGTAGTGATCTAACTTGGCTGATAGAGTGGAGGCTGCTTACTCCAAAGCTGCAAAGGTAACACCTCCTAAGATCAGCAGGCACTGTAGCAGGCTGCTGGGTCAAGTACAAAGAAGCAAAGGTCAAATTATGAGATAGATTCTAGAGACAAGATCTAGAAAAAATCAAGAGAGCCTTGCCATAATATTGACGTATATGTCACAAACTTTTCAAGAAGGTAGCTGCTAACCAAAAGGTTGAGTCCAGTGTATCCAGAGGTGCCTCAGAAGAAAGGCCTGGTGATCTGCTTCTGAAAAACCAGGCATTGGGATAGATCACAAGGATCAATCTATAGCCTCCTCTTGGGGACAAATAATGGAAAAGTGGGTGAGGGGTTGTGGAAGACGATGTAAGATATGAAAATAATGATCTATAGCTTATTTAGGGTTCATGAGGGAGGTGGGAAGGGAGGGAGGGGGAAGAAATGGGGAGTTGATTTCAGGGACTCAAGTGGGAAGAGAATGCTTTGAAAATGATGATGGCGGCATATGTGTAAAAGTGTTTGACACACTGGTTGAATGCGTGAATTGTAATAAGAGAGGTAAGAGCCCTCTATAAAAGTATTTTTTTAAAATAAGAAACCCTATGTCGCACAGCTCTATTCTGATATGCAGACATAAGGTCATCATGAGTTGGACTCAATTCAAGCATGCAGTACTGGTAGTGGTTAAGTACTGAACTCAAAAAGAATCTTAAAAACAAGAAGAACAAAGCTGTTTGAAAAATGGTCATTTTGAATAGGATTTATATGTTTTGTGGCGAGGTGCATGCTGTATAGAGAACACTTGATTGCTTGACAAGGGCAACAAAAAAGGGCTCATTTGCAGGTGAAAATGGCCTGACATTTGGTGTAAGGGAGCTGTGGATGCCAGGCCAGTCAGGTTGTGGAAAATAACTATATATATATAGTTATTATATTACACATATAGTTATTATATATATGTGAGAATCAATACCAGACTAGCTCCAAGGAGTTGGAGACTGAAGATGTCACAAATGTCTAAGGCTTCTAAGATATTGCCATCCATTTCCCTCCAGTTCTCCCTTGAGTATATGCCCCCCTGTCCCTGATTTTGTGATTCGCAGCAATAGCCCACAGAAACTCACGACACAGAAAAACTCACAAAATTCTGAGGAAATGTCTCACGTGGTGGTTGGTGCTGTTTCATCTAAGATTGGAAGATCAGGAAGAGGGTGAGCCAAACACAGAATCCAGCAGCAGAAGCCAAAAATGTCCAAAATGCCAGAGCAGGTCTTCTTGTTTCTTCAGACAAGAGAGGGAAGTCTGGCATTCCTGGAGGGGTGGTGTTTGTAGAACAATGTGGCATCATTGTGTATCCCAGGAAATCAAAGGGTGTGACCTGTTTCACACCCAGTTCGAACGTGGAGTCTTTAAGATCCTTGATGCACACCCTCCACCAAGATCTGTTGTCAGTTTCACCCCATCCTAGCCCATCAGCATAGTAGATGACCTTCAAAATGCTCTCCAAAATGGGACCATGGCAATGAGCATCCAAAAACCATTACCTGTTACATAGGGAGCCATGACTAGAAGGGTGGGATTAATGGACCATAGCTCAATAACTTTCCAAATCAATGAAACTCATGCAAGACTAGCATTAACCTGTATTTTTCCTTTTAGGAAATATATTTGTGGTAAACCTTGCAGTGGCAGACCTGGTAGTGGCCGTCTATCCTTACCCCTTGGTGCTGACATCTATATTTAACAACGGATGGAACCTGGGATACCTGCACTGCCAACTCAGCGCTTTCCTGATGGGGCTGAGTGTCATCGGCTCAATATTTAATATCACTGGGATTGCCATTAACCGCTACTGCTACATCTGCCACAGACTGAAGTACGACAAGCTGTACAGTAACAAGAATTCCCTCTGCTATGTGTTCCTCATATGGATGTTGACCCTAGTGGCAATCGTGCCCAATTTGCACATTGGGACACTTCAGTATGACTCGAGGATCTATTCCTGTACATTCGCACAGTCAGTCAGTTCAGCGTACACGATTGCTGTGGTGGTTTTCCATTTCATTGTCCCTATGGTCATTGTCATCTTCTGCTACCTGAGAATATGGGTCCTAGTGCTTCAAGTCCGCCGGAGAGTGAAACCGGACAACAAACCCAAACTGAAGCCGCAGGACTTCAGGAATTTTGTCACCATGTTTGTGGTTTTTGTCCTTTTTGCGATTTGCTGGGCTCCTCTCAACTTTATTGGTCTGGCGGTGGCCTCAGACCCTGCCAGCATGGCGCCCAGCATCCCCGAGTGGCTGTTTGTGGCCAGTTACTACATGGCGTATTTCAACAGCTGCCTCAATGCAATCATATATGGACTGCTAAACCAAAACTTTAGGAGGGAATATAAAAGAATTATAGTCTCCTTGTGTACAGCCAGAATGTTCTTTGTGGATAGCTCTAATGATGTACCGGAAAGGGTTAATTGCAAGCCTGCTCCATTAGTGACCAATAATAACTTACTGAGGGTGGCTTCTGTTTAGACAGCGGACACATTTCTGGCAAGGTAGTCACTCTGCTCAGAGCCTTGCTGATTTCTGGGTCTGCTTCCCTCCTGATGTCCAGGAAACAGAGTGGTGAAGGAAGCTTCAAACTCTTAAGAAGTTGCCTCTTTAGCTTTTCAGTTAATGCGCTACCAATGTTGTGAACATGTCTCTATCTGCCCTTTAACAGAAATTCAGAACCTAAAGCCATAGAAATATGTGCTAGTGGAAGTGATGTATTTCTGGAACAGTAAATAGGTAATTTCAAAGTAAAAGGTTCAATGTTTCTGAATTGAGTGTGCAAACATGTATAGCAAGTAACATCAAGGTAGTTGCTAGTTTTGTTTGATTGTTATCACAGTCTGGATATTTTTAATAGGGAGCCAAATGGTGTGTTTACAAAACGAAAATGGAGACAAAAGGGAAAAGTGGGGTGAATGGCTTTTATTACACAGGGAAAGGCTGAAAGTAAAGCCATCAGTGATCCACATCACTAGCCACAACCACACAATCACCCTCGACTCTGCAGTTGGCAATATTTGGGGGTTAGAGCTGCACCTGACCCAAGACCTGGAGCCTTCAGTTACCTCATGCTTATGAGAGTTGGACGATGAGTAAAGACCGATGAAGAATTGGTACATTGGAATGGAGGTGTTGACTCACAATATTGAAAGCACTGTGGACTGGCAGAAGAACAAACCAATCTGTCATGGAATATGTACAGCCAAAATACTCCTTGGAAGCAAGGCTGGTAAGATGCTGTCTCATGAACTTTGGACACGCTTTCAAGAGAGATCAGACCCTGGAAAAATGACATGATGCTTGGCATAGAAAAGCAGCGAAAAGCAGAGGACTAAAGGATTTTACATAGAGTGCTGCTTGTGTTCTATATTGATGAAGAGTTGAACAAGTGAATATCAGGAATGAATAGTTCCTAAAATAGATAATCTTGAAATAACATTTTTAGTAATTTATTTTAGTTCTTCATTACCCTGACCATACTGAAAGTTTGAGAGGGAAAAATTCAGGGGGAAATGTTGGCTTGTATTTAATTCAAATAGCTTTTATTTTTGAAAAAATATACCATGAAATTTGTTATATCAGAACTCAGACTTATCCATCTAGGTATTCTAAAAGTCTACAAAAGAACTATCATCCTAGAGCAAGTTAGTGCATTTATTGAAAATTTATGCATAAGATAAGATTATGATATTTGCTAGTTTCTCCATGTTAAAAAAATTAGTCTTCTCATACAATTCTGAAACTAATTGCTCAAATAAAGCTTTTGGTGATTCTTTAAGCATATTTGGTTAAAAGCAACAACAAAGAGGAGGACATAGATATCCTAGGGGTGTTGAAGCAACAGCAATCTAGTTGAGAGGAAGTACTAAGAGGCAGAAGTAGGGTGAGCATGATGGGTATGAGGAAGATAAAGGGAAACAGAGGAAAGATATAGGAAGCAAAGCTATGGATAGAGGTACAAGGAAAAGCATGTACATATGTATACATTAATTCATAAAAGCAGAGGTATTGGTCTATGTACAGATATTTATAAGGCAATACACTTGAGGTAGTGGATGGTCTTATGGCCTCTGGTAATGCCTTCCCTCAATGCAAGAGAACTTTGTTCTAATAGCCTGGCATTCTATGATGGTCACCCTCCCAGGCACAATTGTTAAAGACAAAATGGTGCATAAGCAAATAAGGTGAAGAAAGCAGATGGTGCCTGGCTATCAAAATATATAGCCTCTTGGGTCTTAAAGGCTTTCCATTAAACAATCGTCTGTTTAGCAGAAAAGCAACAGCCCAAATGGAAGAAGCACACCAGCCAGTGCTATCATATGGTGTCAATGGGACCAGGTAACAGGCATCGGAAGACACAAAGACAAACAAAAAACCATATTGTTGAGAACGAGGGGGATCAGATCAGAGATTCAAAACCCATCTGTAGACAATGGGACAGCTCATAGAAGGACCACATGGAGGCTGGGATGAGTCAGCCAGTGTGCAGTATAACACCCACGAAACATGCAGTATTGCTCTGGTTCCTTGAGACTTCCTCACCCCTGCTATCATGACTTCAGAGCATGTACACAGGGACAGGTAAGAGCTCATGGCACATGGAACCCAGGAACAGAAATGGAAGTAGTGATACAAGGAGGGTATGGGAAAGGAGCAGAGGAAAGGGGAACCTGAGAAAACCTCCATCCCAGGGGGACAAACAACATAAACTATGGGGGAAGGGAGACAGTGATTGGTGTAAGATGTGAAAATGATAGTAATTTATAATTTATCAAGAGGTCATGAAGGCAGGGGGAGGAGTAAAAACTTGGGAAATACCAAAGTATGAGTTTGTGATGTCATGTTATGTTGTATCCATGTGTATGTGATTTATCTATAAAATCTTATCAGTCAAAAAATAAACCAAAAAAACCTTACCAGTCAAGTTATGTATACAAATTTTAGCTCACAGCAGAGCTTGAAGAGTGAACAAACATTTATTGCTAGATATAGACATAGTTTTCACACTCATCTCAATTCATTGTAAATATCTTGAAAAAGGAATTTTGTAATTCAAAATTTCACATAGCTGAAATTTTACTTTTTGAAATGTTCTAAACCCTTCTTGATCAAGTAGGATATTGCAAACTATAGATGTCCTGATTTCCATTATATATTAGACTTGAATTGTGTATTATCAGCCAAAATATTGAGTAAAGACTGCCCTTTTAAAAAGCCTTTCAAATAAATATACCTCACCTGAAAGTCAAGTGTGTAATTTTTAAATCTTGAGATAATTTTTCACCACTATACGAATCCAGGCAAGCCGGAATACTGCCAACAACAAAACTGCTCTTGCAGATCAAAGCAAAAGCACCAGCTTTCTTGTAGCAGAATCTCTTTGTAGAAGACCTGTAATTGTTCAAAGAATATTACTTGTTTCCACATTGTAAGTTGAAAATGCTTAGCCATGTGTATACATATAGTTTTACTCTGGATCCTCAGGTATGTCCTCAATTGTGCCTGATCTATCCCACATACACATTGTTTAGCAGGGCTTTGGGAGATTAATTGCTTGCAGATCACTCTATTTACTCTTCATCACGTGACTTTTGTATGGTGCAAATGGATACCTGGGTGTCTTCCTTGGAGATGTGTTTCCTTACTCAAAGAAGTAAACTGTCATATGACACCCGCTTTGTTGTGCTGTCATCAGCTCTAACACTCTATTAAGGTAACCCCCTTTAGTCTATTAGAATGACCTGTTTACCAATTTGCATAACTTTTGCCAGCTTTCTAAAGGAGTGTTAGTGGAGTTGATCTGTAAAAGACATAACGTTATTTTGAAGGGCACATTTACAAATTTTTAGAAACATTTGCACTTTTCCAGGGGTTCAGTTTTACTGACGAGACACCCTGTAAGGCTGAGAAGTGTACCCAACATAATAGGAGAAAAACAAATACTGTGTTTTGAATCTCACAATGTGAGATTCGAGTCCCTGAATATGCAAAGTCACCTCAATGTCATTTGACTTGGGGAAAAGATAATAAAGCATCTATCATCTTTTCTAAAAGCAATCTCTGGAATCGTGTAATTGCTGGCTTTAGATAATTGAAATGTCTACCCCTTTATGTAACTGGAGTGGGTAGAGAGAAGAATTTGACCTTTATAATTTACAGAAGTCATTTAAAAATCACTGTCAGTGTACTTTCCTCAGTTGTGTTTTCTTATGGAACATTTCAGTCGTTCAGAATGATCCTTTCTGTCCCCAGTGAATGCCACTTTTAAAACTTTAGGATTGCATTTATTATACCTATTGGAAAACTTAATTGGGGATATATTGCCAATACCACTTTATATGTAAACTTTGAGGTCCTGGGTGGTTTAGTGAGTTACCGTTGGACTCCTACCTGCAAGGTCAATAGTGTGAGCCAACTAGGTCCCAGGAGGAAGAAAAGTGAGGTTTTCTGCTCCCATAAAGATTGACAACCTCAGAAATCCAAAAGGGCAGTTGAACTCTGCCCTCTGAGGCCCCTTATGAGTCTGAATTGACTCACTGGCAGTACTTTAAAAATTTAATGTAAGCTTCAGATTCGTTCAAAATGTGGTTGTCATTTGAAACTAAAGAATTCGTATGTTGTAGATTTGGATGAGAGCAGTATCTGGAAAGGACATCCTGAAAAGGGGGAAGACTTTTAAGGAGGTGGCTGAAACAATGGGCTCGGACATGACGAGGGCTGTGAAGATGGCATGACTGAGCAGCGTTGTTCTGAGTTAGAATCAATTCTGAAGCACCTCGCAATAATAAAAACCAATTTGGGGGAAGAAGTACCTTCACTTTCTCCATTGCATGTTTAATGATCAATTTTCAAAAGCTTGCAAATTGTCTACTTGCAGAAACCTGACCCTTTTCTGACAGTTTGTCTTTTGTATTCAGAGAGATAATGTGATAAACCATTTTGAATGTTATTCAATGCATAATTGATCGTTGAGTAGACATATTCTACCTGAGTGCTGTAAGATGGATAATAATCGGTTATTGTCATTGCTGCTGTTTGGATTGCCTGTGATGTTACCAACTATTTCACTATGAGCAAGCAAACTTAGAATATAATAAGTGCATTTGAAGTCTCCTTTAAAGTGTTAAACGATTGGTATTTGCAATTTATTGGAACATAAATCATCTTTAAGCAGGTTTATGTTGAAGAAGTTATGTTCACAGACTGTCATCCTTTTCTCTATGTTTATGCCTGAAAACAAAATTTTCTGTTTTTTAAAACAATGTGTTCAGTATAAAAGGTTCTATGCTGTACAATGATAGCATTAGCTTTTCTATATTGACTATGGATTTTGAAATTTCCTGCGATGATGTGTGGCAATTTGGAGAAGAAATGTAAGTGATTTTAATTTTGTTCAACAATTGTGTTGCTGGTAAATGAGAAGTGAGTATCAATTCTACTAGAGATCTTTTATAAAACAATCATTTTATTGGGGGCTTATACAACTATTATCACAACCCATATGTCCATCCATTGTATGTCAAGCATATTTGTACATTTGTTGCCCTCGTCATTCTCTGTGGGTTCAGGCCTTTTGACATTGTCTTTTATTGTTGTTGTTGTTGTAGCCTGTTGCTGTTTACGTGTCATTTTAAAGGAGGTTGGTGTCATTTTCTATAGAGTTGAAGAGCATTGGGCTCTCTCTCTTTGGGAGACTTGTAGGAATGATTCTTTGAACTGCCTGTACCTAACTGCACTGGGGGGTGGGGTGGGAGGGCTGCTGCTTTATTCTCCTGTGGTTTCATTCTTTCCCTAGCCAACCAGTGTTCTGTTATTTGGAGGGCAAGTTGGATGGTCTTCTCAGGGGATGCTGGTTGGGTGGTTGCACACCCATAAGGATGGCACTGCACTGGATGATTTCCCAGGTAACCGTGATTATGTAACTCAAGTGTCTCAGAGGGTGTGTGGGAGATCCCACTGCAATGGGAGTGCCACAGAGGACGGGTGCGTGTGGCCACTTTGTAGTACAGCACAGCAGATGGTGGGCAGACTTTTCCTAGTTGGCAATATTGCCTTGGAGGTTGGGCAGAGGTTCCCACAGCAGCGTGGAGTGCTGGAGAAGGCTGCTGGAGCTACCTTAGGTCGTGGGAAGCACTGTCGCCTGGGAGAGGGAGTATTTCAGCCAGCTGTAAGGCCTCGGAGGATAGGCAGGTGAACCCCAGCCACATGGAGTGCCGTGGAAGTCGGGCCGAGGTTCTCCCATCTGAATGGAGCATCACAAAGGTGGGTAGGAGATTCCCCAGCTGCTTAGCGGGCCTTGTAGGGTAGCCAGGAGCTCCCCATTTGAATGGGGAGATACCACAGCTGTTTGGGGTGTGGCAGAAGGTGAGCAGGATCTCCCTAACTGTGTGCAAAGCCATAGAAGGCGGGCAGGAGCTCTCCTAGGTGGGGAGGCAGAGTTGCCTTGCAGGAGTGGGAGGGGAGTGGTCTAGACGCATGTTAAAAGAAAGAGAGGGATTTGGGGGTTGGGGTGAGGATTGAGCCCGCTGAGACTGTGGTGAGAAAGAGAGGAGAGACAAAAAGGTAAAGAAGTAGCTCATCCCTGATGGCCTTGCCGTGGGACTGGAGGGGTTTAAACCATGCCTAAATGTGGCAACAAGCTCTAGTTGTGCTGAAGTAAAGGCTTTTGGCCAGCCAAAGTAGCCTAGCGCTGGCTGTGACTGTGCCAGGGTAAGTCTAAGCCTCAACGGGCCTCGGCAGTGGTAAATCAAAAACCCACAGTGGATCTGTGTCTGCTTATCTTTATGATGCTCCTCCTGTGACCTGGAAGAGTGGAGTTTCCTCCTCAGTGACTCTCTCCTGCACTGCTTTCTGTGGAGTCCCTCTGGTATGTGTGACTGGTGGCCATCTTGCTGGAACCCTCCCTATTATACATTTTAAAAAATAATATTTTATTCATTAAATTGTGTCACTGGCCCAATCTTCACTTGAAGGAGCTACACAAAAGTATCACCATCAAGAGAAAAGGGTCAGTGGGAGAGGTCTTAGAGATTGCCCAACATATTTGGTATCCTATTCTACATTTAATAATCTATTGACTCTCTTAAAATTTTGAATATAATTCACATACCATACAGCTCAGAGGGTCAAGAGTTGTGTAATCACCACCACAGTTATTTTAGAACTTTTTGTCTTTGTTGTAGTTACTGTTGCTAGCTCCCCATATTCCCCCAATCTCTGCTGCCATTTGCCTAGACAATGATTAACCCAGTTATTTTCCCTACAGAGTTACCCTTTCTGGATTTCATATACAGAAAAACATACAAAACAAAATTAAGAAACACACCCAACAACAATGAAAAACAAAATATATTTTGAACCTCCTTATGAGATTTTCCTTTCTGCTAATTAACTTTTCTGAAACATAGTCATATTATTTATTTTTAAATTCAATATATTTAAGTGGTTAATCCTTGCCTTTGTCCCTTAATTTGCACCATCTATGCAGACCAGAAATTTTGCTATTTTCTGAGCATTCCATGCTTTTTTAAATTAAAAATCATTTTATTGGGGGCTCATTACAATAACACATAAATAAACATACTGTGCCAAGCACCTTCACATGTCCGCTGCTGTTATCATTTTCCAAACATCCGCCTTTCCCCTTGAGCCCTTAATTCGGCTTTTCCATCCTTTCCTCTCTTCCCCTGCTCTCCCTTCCCCACCAACCCTCAATACTTTATAAATTATTATTGTTCTGTCATATCGTACACTGCCTGACCTCTCCCCCAACCCACTCCTTTGTTGCCTGTCCTTCAAATAGGAGCTTATATGTGCATTCTTGCAGTTGGTTCTGTCTCTCTACCCCACCTTCTCTCCACCTATCCAGCAGCTCCAATCTCACCACTGGACCGAGGGGGCTCATCCGTCTTAGTTTCCACATATCTCTAGCTCCCCTCTCCACCAGTGTACCTTCTCCAGTCCATCTGGATTTGTAAGGTAGAGTTGGGACCATAATGGTTGGGGGAAGGAAGACTTTAGGAACTAGAGGAAACTTGTATGCATCATCACTGCCTCGCTTAACCTTGACTGGTCTGCCTCCTCCCCGTGACACCCCTGTAAAGGGGTGACCAATTGCCCACCAGTGGGCCTTAGGTCCCCACCCTGCTCTCCCCTTCATTCGTAATGATGTGATTCTTGTTCTTTGATGTTCGATGTCTGCTCCCTTCAGCCCTTCTTGATCACACATGCTGGAGTGCTCCTTCCATGTGGGCTTTGCTGTTTCTAAGCGTAGAAACAGCGACTTGTTTATCTTCAAGTCTTTGAGACTCCAGGCATTCAATCATTTGGTAGCAGGGCACCATCCTTTTCTTCTTCTCCATTTGCCTCTGCATCCATTTGTCTTCAGCGATTGTATTGGGGGTCAATTGGTCAATTGATTTTGATTTTTGTTCTTTGATGCCTGATTGTCTCAGTGCCTCCTGATTGCACAGGCAAGTGAGCTTCTTTTATGGTGGTTTTGTTGCTCCTGAGCAGGATGGCTCCTTGTTTATGCTCAAGCCTTTAAGACCCCAGACACTGTATCTTTTGTTAGCTGGGCACAATCAGCTTTCCTCACCACTCTTGCTCATGCTCCCACATGTCCTCAGTGGGCTTCTTGGGGATGTGCACACAGTGATATGTGTTTTTTCCCCCATTTGATGTCTGTTGCCTAGTTCTTTCACCACCGTGTGGCCAGGCTGGCTGTTGTGCTTCTTCTGTGTGTGTGTGGTCTCTTCTCAGGTAAATGGTCTATTGTTTATCTTCAGGTTTTTAAGACCCCAGGCGATATATCTTTTGATAGCAAGACAGCATTCCATGCTTTCTGAATGCCAAGTTGGGTCATATGTGTCCCACATAATTGTATTACAATTCACATTAACTCAAAGAAAAAAGTTTCCTACTGAGAACACATGAGGTTCACAAAAAGTTAAAAGGAGAAACCAATTCATGGTGAAAATGTTTAAATTGGAGAACCTATCCATTCTGAGGGTATCTAGCAATAGCATTATAAAAAGGAAATCTTAGCAAAATCTTACAGGAGGATTTAGATCTATGTGTTGCACCAATCCCCTCAGGATGGATAACGTATCACTGTTTTTACACTTAGCAGTGGCAAGCATGTAAAAGTTGAAATTTGAAGCTAATTAATGTCAACATAATATGCCAACCATGGTTCTCTAAGAGGATCTAATTTTATTAGCTAAAATAAGGCATTGAATTAGCTCTTTCAGGTAAGAGGTAAGTGCCGATGAGTTCAAGGTACTCATTAGATTCCATACAGAGAGGGCCATCCATTGTCAGTTTCACAGGTGGTGAATGTACAAAGGAGATAACTATTAAAAATGCTCAACCCATTAGAATTATTAACCAGAACTATGCAGAACACTCTCCTTACTAAAAAGGACCATGTTCTGTGACTTTTTTCAGTTTTTCAATTTACAAAGCAAACTGGTGCTTATATTACAAAAGCAATATTTATTTATAAGAAGCCATTTTCCCAAAGCATTTAGATGCAAACTCTTGTTCTTATTTGGGCTAGAGTAATAGGAATGATAGGTGATTGAATCTCAAAACTGTATATAAACACTGTATATAAACTCCAACATGTGAAAATTAAGTTCCACCCCCCAAAAACCCCCCAAATTTTCAGGATAGTAAAGTTTTGGTAGTAAGCATTTTTCCCACTGTGGAGTATGGAGCAACTTATTCTGAGTTATTGCACGCAGTGGTGTTGCCTAGGAATGTTCTCTCTGGTCACAGTGATTTTTTTTTTTCTGTAAAAACACTTTTGATCCAACCTTGCTTTTTGTGATGGCTGATTTAAGAGGAAAGTGTGTGGCTCTGAAATAATGTTTCTTGCTCTGTAAAAATGCTGCTGTCCTTATTCCATGTGATGCCTTTTTGTTTCTGTGAATCAAGAGGGATATGGAAGGCCAGCGATTTGATGGCATAGCAAAGGTGAAGAAGAAAATGAGGGCAGTGCTGTCAGCCCTTCAAGCAGATGAGTTTGAAGAGTGTTTCCAAGAATGGAATCACAGATTTGACAAATGTATTAAGTGTAATGGAGAGTACTTTGAAGGTATAAGGTTGTTTTATAAAAAATGAACATAAATATATAGCATTGAAAAAAGTTCCATTTTAGGGGGTGGCCCCTTTTCCACCTGGGGTTTGCCTTATTGTTATTAGCTGCTGTAAGTCATCCCTGATTCATGAGGTGCACAATCATCATACACAATCCTCAAACTTAATTGCAAATCAAAGTGTTCGATTCTGAATGATATGATTTCTATTGGTTGTTTTCAGAAGTGGATCATCAAACTTTTCCCACCCCATCTTAGTTTGGAAGCTCACACTGAATTTTTTTTCTCCAGCATAGCAATGCACAAGTTTTCACTTACAAATTGTCAGAAACTCACATGGATTGTGTTAGTCAGGAATGGAACCTAGATATCCCATATGGAAGGAGAACAGTATACCCTTGCTTGGCTGATAGTTTTTATCTTTCCTAGTTTACCTTAAGAATAATACTTTTCAGAGTAATTGAAAACCAACTGCCTTTGCCTTCATTCTGAAGAGAAACTAGAAAATAATTGGTTGCCAGGTCATTGATAGCAACAGTTCATCACTAGCATGTAAAATATTAAGAGATTCTGGTAGCAGCTGAAATCTGTATTTGTAGAATCCCATTGTTTCATTATTATATTGACAATTATATTGAATCTTACTGTATCAAGAATAATCATTAATTAGGATCTCAGTTAGCAAAAAATTAATTTAAAGAAAAATGGTAGTTTATTCTAAAAGTCTATGGTGCTGCTAGCTAAGTGACACTAATTAATTACAACAGGTCAGGTTGAAAACTAGTCAGTTCATGGCATCAGTTAAGACCTAGGTACCTCTTGAAACCTTCCCACAAGAGATTTCTTTGTGAACTGAAGGTAGTGTCCATGTCTTTCTTCCCAGGTACTTCTGGGTGAATTTGAGCCTCCAAACTTTGGCTAGCAGTCAAGCAAGTAAGCATTTGTATCACCCAAAGGCTCCTCAATTGTTCCAGTCTTTGGTTTTTTCCCTCTTTATGGTTGTATAGCCTTCTTCCTTCACAGTTATTAATTGGCTTTGCATCTGTGATAATTCTGTTCCTTACTGGCTGCAATTCATTAATTTTCTAATGGCATCTGCTCTTTGTGTGCTTTCTTGACTTTTCAATCTCCCCATTGACCAATTTTAGTTTTGGTTTACGCTTAACTGACTCCATGCCCTGTTTAGTTTATTTTAAAGTATAAAACATTTGATGTTGTGACTTCACGCTTCTTTGCATGTATTCTTGAATGTTTTGTAAGCTGTATTTTGCATACAATATTCCTTTCTTTAGTGCTTTTGTATATTGTCTATAGGGAGTGAATGTCTGGTCCTGGTCCTGCCTATACTTGGAAAGTGTTGTAAAATCCAGTGGCACAGGATGGTTGGATGTGGACAGACAATAATTGGTGTATGGCTTACAGGGGATACAGGGGGTGAGGGAGTGTTGGAGGGAGTAGAGGAGTGAATAATGAATAGAAGAGGGGGAGGATGTGCTAGAATCGATGGTGGTGATATATATATATTTATATATATAAATATATATATATATAAAATATAAAAATAGGACTCAACTATGCAAGTGTTTGAGATGTGATATACATCTCAATAAAATGATTGGGGTGGGCTGGGGTTCCCTCTGGGACTGGAGGGCTGAAACTCAACAAATTTGACTGACCCATAGGCATGCTACTGGCTGTTCATTATTCTGGTGCCAGTTCTGGGCAGTTTGAGTCTTGAGTCTTGAATAAACCTTAAGCACATGTATATCCTTTTTTGATGTCTATGTTTCCTGAGGGAATGGCCATGCTGTGTTAGAATTCTCGCCTTTAAAGCAAGAAAACCCTTAGAATTTAAAGGAGTTCTCAAAGTAGATGTCTGGAGATCTGGCTGTGTTTCAGTGAATGGAACTTATAGAAAGAAATGTGTCCACTGTGTCGCTATCTTTCCTGGGACAAACATGCTTTTATTATTGTTACTTTAAAAAAATTTTTGTGAATCATTTTATCAGGGGGCTCTTACAGATCTTATAATAATTCATAATGCAATTGTATTAAGCACACTTATTCATTTGTTGCCATCATCATTTCCAAAACAGTTTCTCTCTTCTTGAGCCCTTGGCATCAACTCCTCTATTTTCTCCTTCCCACCCTTGTGAATCCTTGATCAGCTATTTATCATTATAGTTCTTTTGTCTCTTACATCATCTGTTGTTTCTCTTCACCAGCAGTTCAATTGTATCTATTCCCCTTATCTCCCCTCCCCCCTTTATGGTATCGCTGCTCTCATTACTGTTTCTCAGGGGTTTATCTGTCCTGGAGTCCATGTTCCAGAGCTCTTATCTGTACCAATCTATATACTATGGTCTAGCTGGATTGGGGACAAATTCTTGTGGCCATTCATAATTTCTTTTTCTCCCTTTTTTTTTTTGCCAAAAGGCACAAAAATTTTTATTGATTTTATACCTCTTTTCTTTTTTTAAAAATAATTTTATTGGGGGCTCTTACAGCTACTACAACATTTAGTACATCATTTGAATCAAGCACATTTGCACACATGCTGCCACATACATTTCCAAACATTTTCCACTTGAGCCCTTGGTACAAGCTCCTCTTTAAAACAAAACAAAACTCCTCTTCCCCCCCCTTTTAATGAATCATTTTATTGGGGGCCCATACAACTCCCATCACAATCCATATCAACATCAATCGTATGCAGGTCACATTTACACACACATTGCCATCATCACTCTCAAAACATCCTCCCTCCCTCCAGGCCCCCAGTATCAGCTCCCTATATTACCCTTCCTCCCCCCCTTCCACTTGAACCCTTGTTAATTTTTCATCCTGTACACTGTACAATGTGTTCCAACACTCACTTCCCTGTTGTCCGTGCCCCAGAGAGGAGGCTACGTGTACATCCCTGAAGTTGGTTCTCCCTTTCTATTCCTCCATCCCTCCACCCTCCTGGTATTACCACTCCTATTACTAGTCTTGATGGATCATCTATCCTAAGTTTCCCATGTTTCCAACTTCACTGTACATCTCCTGGTCTAGCTGGATTTATGTGGTAGAATTGGGGTCATGATAGTGGGTGGGAGGCAGCATGGGAACTAGA
>PVJH01024321.1:0-33287 GCA_004026705.1 Nesogale talazaci | reverse complement strand
AAGACCCTGAAGAAGTCCCCTGAAGTCTGCTTGGAAACTTGACTTTGGCAGAAAAAGTCAAAGCTGATACTTCTTTGGGCAGAAGAGTGGGTGCTGACTTCTAAGGCGCAGTCCAAGCTAGACTTGAAAGCTAATGGTTAGACGAGAAGCTGACTTGAGGGAACTTTCTGGAGTGAAAATTTTCGCCAGTGTTTGTCTTTCTTCCATTTAAAAATCCTCTACTAATTTGTTTGTGTGACTCTCTAAAACTTTTTTTTGTGGTCATCACTGCCTCTGGTGGTCTCCAAAACTTTTTTTTAAAAAAATCATTGTATTGGGGGCTCATAGGACTCTTATCAAAATCAATACATACATCTAATGTTTGCAAACCACATTTGTACATTTGTTGCCATCATCATTCTCAAAACATTCTCCTTCTACAAAAGCCCTTGGTATCAGCTCCTCATATTTCCTCTCCCTCCTCACTCCCCTCCCATGAAATCTTAATAATTTACAAATTATCATTATTTTGTCATATTGTACACTGTCCAATGTGTCCTTTCACCCACTTCTCTGTTGTCCTTACCCCCAGGGAGGAGTTTATATGTAGATCCCTGCAATTGGTTCCCCCTTTCTGTTCCATCTTCCCTCCATCCTCCCAGTATCACCACTCTCACAACTGGTCCTGAAGGGATCATCTGTCCTGAATTCCCCATGTTTTCAGCTCCTATCTGTACCAATGTACACCCCCTGGTCTGGCTGGATGTGTAAGGTAGAATTGGGATCATGATAGTGAGTGGGAGGGAGCATTCAAGAACTAGAGGAAAGTTGTATATTTCATTGTTGCTACACTGTACCTCCTGGCAATGACTAGGTCGGAAAATAAGCAGCCCAGCCTTCCCTCTTAAGAGTGGGGATTTCAGATTCTGTGTGAAGAGTGGAGGTACAGTTGAGGCCTGGCTTGTTCAGGTCCAAGGCTGCTGGGAACTGGGAGAGAAGACATACAGGCCTCTGTTGGGGGCATGGGGTGGTGGGGAGTGGGGAAAGGGATGGGGACAGAGTACCAGACAGCGTTCTGCCACCTCAGCATCTGTGTCACCAAACCTGTGGAAAACGTCCTTTCATTTGTGAACTTCCAATCAGTGCTGCTTTGGGAGGCCTGGTGAGGGAGCAGGGCCCAGCTGCTGTGCTAATCAGAGCAGTCGGATCGACAAATAAATAATGTCCTCTCCTCTCTTCTCCTCTTTTCTGCCTTCCAGGAAGATTGAAAAACAACCACCACTTACTCTCTTCTTTCAAGCACAACCTGTTATCTATCTCTCTCTCTCTCTGTCTCTCTCTCTCTCTCTCTCTCTCTCTCTCACACACACACACACACACACACACACACACACACGAGCCCACAGAGCAACATGCATTCATAAAGTCTCCATTCATCTCCTCTTGCTTGTTTTTGGCTCAGGGTCCAGCTAACTGTTCCCACAGCCTGGAGACGAGTTAGAGAGGTAGAGTTCACAGTAAAAGCCCGGCTCGGGGCTTTCCTGTGGATTCCAGAACGGAATGGGAAAGCCACACTATTTCTAGATGAGTGGTCTCGAACACAGGAGTGATTTGATTCCCAGCTTCCTCCCTTGGATTGGATGCTGTTCTGTAACAGTCAGCTTGCCCTGGCTGGGGACCTGCCAGGCTCAGTCTCCCACTCTGATCTGGGCACATCCTTCACGCTAAAAGGGGCTTCCTTGAGGGGGAGGGCTGGAGACTCTTTCAGGAAGCTTTCACATTGGAGTGATTCCTGCCTTAGAAGGAGACAAGTGAGTCATACTTCTTAGCTGCTCCAGGCAAACTCTGGAATCAGCTTTGACTCCCTCGCTCTCCCCTCTCAGTGAAGCCACCTGCATGTCTATTCAAATACATTCAAAATACCATCTGTGTCTGTGCTATTCAGGGTTCAACCAGAGAAATAGAACTAGCATAGCAAAAGATTGATTGCAATAAATTATCTTTGGGATTGTAGATGCTGTCTAGGCACGTCCTAAATGTTTTGCTCTGGCCAAAAGGAAGGCCTGGCTGGAGTTCTTGAGCCTGAACTGAAACTTTCAGTCTTCTACTCTTAAGGTCGTTCAAGAGGTTGAATTGGGCCAACCCAGAGTATGTATTTAAGTATGACTCTACTGAAAATCAATGGATGAGGGGGATCTATAAGTTATCTTTACAGCAACAGTCAAATTAGTGTTTGACTGTATATCTGGCTACTGGGACCCAGACAAAGCAATTTCTTGGGAGTGGACGACCCATGGAACTCCCATGCCTGTCCAAGTAGAGCTGTGTCCCATAGGATTTCCAATGGTTGATCTTTTAGAAATTGACTGCCACACCTCTCATCTAAGGTGCTTCTGGGTAGATTCGAACATCTGTGTTAGTGCAGGTAGACTAGAGGAACAAACCCAGAGACACTCATATGTGTGTAAGAGAGAGCTTTATATTGAGAAGTTAGTTGGATATTAAGAAAACATCCCCGCCCCGTCCAGATCAAGTCCATAAGTCTGATATTAGCCCATTATGTTTCATACCAGTCTATAACTTCCTCTTCAGGCTCACGCAATACATGCAATGATGAAGAAGAATACACAGGCCTGTGGGTGGAAAGTCTTGTGGATCCAGAGGTAGTGGAAGTATCTCCAGGGCTCTTCCTGCCATCAGTGTGACTCCATATGTCTTATCAACAGGCTGCAGAAAGAGAGTGTGTGTCCCATCTCCAGGGGCCGAAAAAGTTCTCAGAATCCTCATGCGAAGGTCACGCCCACGAGGAGGGATCGATCAGGCCATGACCTGGTTGACAGGCAAGACTCCACCCTTCAGTCTTTTATCAAGCTGGCATAAAATTTTGTAACTACCATAGCATCCATCCTTGTAAGGAATAGTTGGGCATCTGAACTGTTTGGACCCTTCAGGAATCTTTGCAGCCTAGCCAAGTTAGCAAAAGCTGACTCTCATAGAATCCATAGGGTCTCTCCTCCATAACACCTCTTCTCCTCCAAGCCACCATTATCTGTCCCCTGAATTATTGCTTTAATCTCTGCACTAATTTCCTCCTTTCTTCATCTGTCCACCCCACCTCCTTATCTACCTCCAACTATTCTCAACAGAGTAGGTAATCATTTCCCCCCATGATCAATGACTCCCCAAAGATGTCCACACCCTAATCTCTGGAATCTGTGCATATGTTTTATTATTATTTTATTATTAATAAGTCATTTTACTGGGGGCTCTTACAGTTCTTATAACAATCCATACATCCAATGTGTTGGGCACATTTGTATATATGTTGCCATCTTCATTTCCAAAAAAATTTCTTTCTATTTGAGCCTTTGGTTTCAGTTCCTTTTTTTGACCTTCCCTCACCAACCCTCCCACCCTTGTGAGCCCTTGATAATATAAAAACTTTTTATTTTCATATTTCACACCTTCTGCTATATCCCTTCAGCCATTGTTGTTTATCTCTGGGGAAGGGGGACGGGTATATGCTGATCATTGTGATTGGTTCCCCTTCTCCCCCCACCTCCCCTCTACCCTATGGTATTGCTCCTCTCATTATTGGTCTTGAGGGGTCTATCTTTCCTGGGTCTCCTGTGTTGAGAGCTCTTATCTGTACCAGTGTACATGTTCTGGTCTAGCTGGATTTGTATGGTAGAACAGGGGAGAAATAGATGATATAATCCATGAACTCTATAGCTGAAAACTACAATCTGATGATAATTGTTGTGTATGTTTGTTTATTTTTCCTTGTCGCCATTTAAAATATAGAGAACCACCTTCCTCCCCCCTCCATGAGAAAGAAATCTACCACACCTCTCGCTGCTCTATATTTTCCCAAAGCACTTACAAATCTCACAAAGTATTTTATTTAATTACTACTTGGATCACTGCTTTATTGTCTAAAATCATATGTGGCACATAGTAGGTGTTCCTTAAGTGCTTGTGGTTCAAATGAAGTGGGGGGGGGGAAGGAGAGAGAAAGGGATACTCTGTCAGTGAGGGAGACAGTGCACACAGGGAAACATTTCCCACACATTCATTAAGCTGGAAATCCTTAGAGAGCTGCAGTAAATTTCACTCTGTCTGTTTAAGGAAATAGCTATTTATAAGCTGGGTTATTTTTTCCCTGTCCCCAAAGGGGAAAAGCCAACAAGGGAGGCCGTGTTCTAGTAAATTAATTAGCAGATTAGGATCAGCTGTGCACTTTGTTGCCTGGCTTCTAGTGAAGCACTGTCATCATTGAAACTCTGCAAAGTGCTTGAATCCCATGTCAAACCCAAATCAACCTCACTGCGATCCAATTGTTACCGACTCACACTGACTCTACAGGACAGGGTAGAAGTGGCCCTGTGGGTTTCCAAGACTGTAGTTCTTCATGAGTAGGAAGTCCCCTCCTTCTCCCTTGGGGTGGCTGATAGTTTGGAACTGCTGATCTTGCAGTTAGCAGACCAACATCGAACCACTACTCCACCAGAGCTAGCCCCATGTCCTTTGCTATAGAAGCTCTGACACCCTGTGTCTGAGAACACCTAGAGAGTTTAGTCTCATTTAGGTTATTCTTGGGTAAAGAGACAGGAATCCAATGGACTACATATGGGGAAAGAGATGATGGAGAAACTCTTGTTATCATTGGACAAAACAAGGTCAAAGGTTGACTGTGAAATGGATCAACAATTCCTCATATGCTACTTCAAGTTGGTTGAAGAAAAGTAGAACAAGTCTGCTTGAGTGCATCCCACATCAACTTAGAAAAACCTTCTCAAGAACAGACGTGATGAACTGAACACGAATGACTTAAAACCAGACAAGTGGTGAGATAACATCAAGAACATCATACAGGAGGGAAGCAAAAGGTCTCTAAAAAGACGAGAAAGAAAAGATCAAAATGGATGGGCAAAAGATCCCAAAATTTGCTCTTGAATGGTAGAGTAGCTAAATCCAGTGGAATAAATGAGAAAGTGAATGAATTACAGAAAATTTCTAAGGTCGGCCCAAGAAGATAAAAACCCACCAAACTTAAACCCCCTGAGATTGAGTCCATTTCAACACACAATGACCTCTAGGACCGAGGATAGCTGCCCCTTTCAATTTCTGAGGTTTTACATCTCTACAGGAGCAGAAAGCATTCATCTTCTGGGAAGCAGCTGTTGGGTTTAAATAGCTGACTTTGCAGTTAGCAGCCCACCAAATCACCAGGACTCCAGAGAGGACAAAGGAAAGCACTATAGTGAAATGTGCTCACACCTGGAGATAGAAAGTCAAAAGGGAAGAACATAAGTGATGCTCAAAGAACTGAAGAAAAAACTCAAGCCTCAAGTTGCAATTTTCAAGGATTCTAGGGTCAAAATACTGAATGATTCAGAGAGCAGCAAAAGGAGATGGAAGGAATACACAGAGTCTGTACCAAAAAAAAAAAAAGGCCAATGTCCAACCATTTTAGGAAGTAGCATATGACCAAGAGAAGATGGTGCTGAAGAAAGAAAATCAAGCTGCACTGAAGCATTAGTGAAAAACAAAGACCTGGCAAAGTACTGTGGAAATGTTTTAACCTTTAACTAATGAAGCACTGGAAGCCCTTACTTGACCCTGCCAAGAAATTTAGAAGTTGGCCAACACTGAAAAAAACCCCATATTTATGCCCTTTGCAAAGAAAGGTGGCCCAACAAAATGATCTAATATCAATATGGAAATTATCTAATGATAGCTAACATGTAAGTAAAATTTTAACGAGGGTAATTAAAAAATGGTTGCAGCAGAACATTGCATTCTGGCAGCGGAGTCACCAGAAATTCATGCCAATTCAGAGGAGGACATGGCATCAGAGATATCATGGCTGATATTACATTGATCTTGGCTGGAAATAGAGAATACCAGAAAGAGTAAAGGCAACAACAAAACCTCACAGTCATCAAGTTGATTCCAACATATAGTGAGCATAGAGGACAGATGTGGGTTTCTGAGACTGTAACTTTTTTTTCAGGAAGTTCAATTTTATTGGGTGATTTGGTGGGTACAAGTGGCTACCCAGCCCATCATGAATGCAGGGCCCCCCACTTGGCCAAGGGGCCACAGTTAGGGATGTACTTGACTCCACAGTCGTCTGGGATGAGGCGCTTCTCAGCCACCATGTCCTCAAACTCATTGGCATTAAACTTGGTGAAGCCCCACTTCTTGGAGATGTGGATCTTCTGGTGCCCAGGGAACTTGAACTTGGCCCTGCGTAAGGCCTCAATCACATGCTCCTTGTTTTGAAGCTTGGTGTGGATGGACATGACAACTCGGCCTATGTGGACTCTAGGCACCATGCCTTGAGGTTTCCCCAAGGCACCTCACATCCCAGTTTGGAGCCTAGTTTAGGGAGAGCAGAAATTAGCCAGGCCCGAGGCATCAAAGAGCAGCCAAGGGTTGTTTGTCTCTAAGGTCCCTCAGGGCAGCCTCTATAGGACAAGAGACTGCCAACACGACCCAGGAGGCATGCTGCTTGCAGCCGGTGCACACCGGCCTCCACAAGGAGGAGGAAGGTCGGCTTCATTGGCTGCTGGAGACTGTAACTTTTTACAGGAGTTAAAAAAAACCTCGTCTTTTCCCCTCAGAGTGGCTGGGGTTTCCAAACTGGTGACCTTTGTATTAGTCTGGTTAGACTATAGAGACAAATTCATAGACACACATATGGATGTAAGGGAAAGGCTTACTATATAAGAGCCCCCAATAAAATCTCTATATTTTTTAAAATATAAAAAAAAGAGAGTCAGAGGGACAGGGGTGGGGCAGCATTGTGAATGAGAGGGAGTGGGGAGTGGGGACTCAAAACACATCTGTAGACAATTGGACATCCCCTTATAGAAGGGTCGCAGGGAGGGAACACCAATCAGGGTGCAGTGTAGCAACAATGTAACATACAACTTTCTTCTAGTTCTTTAATGCTTCCTCCTTCTTCATCCTTACCCCCCACTATCATGATCCCAAGTCTACCTTACCTATCTGGCTAGACCGGAGGATGTATTCTGTTACAGATCAGAGCTGGAAACACAGGGAATCCAGGACAGATGAACCCCTCAGGACCAGTAGTGAGAGTAGTGACCCAGGAGGGTGGAGGGAAGATTTACATGTAACTCCCACTCTGGGGGACAGACAACAGAGAAGTGAGTGAAGGGAGATGTCAGACAGTGTAAGTAAGACATGACAAAATAATAATAATTTGTAAATTTTCAAGGGTTCTGGAGGGAGGGAGGAAAATGAGGAGCTGATACCAAGGGCTTAAGTAGAAAACAAATGTTTTGAGAATGATGAGGGCAACAAATGTGCAAATGTGTTTGCACAATGGATGGATGGATGAATTATGATAAGAGTTGTACGAGCCCCCAATAAAATGGCATTTAAAAGATAAATAGATCCGGCTGAGCCCCGGTGGTGTAGTGGTTGAGTGCGGGACTGCGGTCCACGGGTTTAGCAGTTCAAATCCAGCAGCAGCTCTCCAGGAGCAAGGCTAGGTAGCTTCCACAACCACCAGAGGGCAGTAATGCCCCCCCAAAAAAGGTAAGTAGATCTTAAAAAAGAAAAATAGTCAGAGAGAGTCCAGTGGCACTTAAGAGCATGGTTCTCCTCAATCGGCAATTAAAAATTCAATTTTCTGGGTTCCCCCTCTGCTTATACTTTGAGCAGAGTCAAATAAAGCTTTTGTCAGAATTAGTGATAGGTCACATCCTGGTTAAGTTGACTTTCTGAGTAAGCCTGCTGCCATCTCAGGATGCCAACATCTAGCAAGTCTGCTGGGCAGAGCTGAACTGCTCCACGGAGCTTCCAAAGCTGTCAATCTCTACAAGAGACAATGGACACGTCTTCTTCCCTGGACCAGCGGGTCGGTTTGAACAGTCAACCTTCTGATGAGAAGCTGAGCACTTGATCACGGCGTCAAGGCTCCTTTCCACACCAGCAATCACAAGAGCTCCTTTCAGAGACGTAGATCCATTGGCAATATTGACCAATGACAAAACGCAAACCAGCAAACTCACGCCATCAAGCTGATTCCGAGGAGCGACACCACAGAACAGGCTAGAACTGCCCCTGTGGGTTTCTGAAATGGTAACTCCTAATGGGAACGAGAACCTCGTCTCTTTTTATTTACTTATTTTTAAGGTAAGGAATGAGGATGGTAGTGCCAGGGGAAGGAGACTATGTTAGTCTGGATAGACTAGAGAAACAAATTCATAAGCATGCATACGGGTATAAGGAAAAGACTTATATACGAGAGGAATAGAACATTGAGAACCCAGTCCAATCCAAGGTCACAAGTCCGATATTAGCCAGTATGTCCGAAACCAGTCTATAATGTCTCCTTCTAATTCACGAAGCACGTGCAATGACACCAGGACAATCACAGGCCCCTGGGTGCAGAGTCTTGTGTGTCCAGCAGCAGTACAGGCTTCCTGACTCTGGCAGGGGTCCCCTCATGGCTCCTCCTTTCAGGCCTCAGGGGCTATCAGCAGTATCCATTGGCGGTAGAAGCATCTCAGCACTGGCAGGAGTCTCTCTGTGTCTTTTCTGGCTTCAGAGGTCTGGTTCCATCAGGGTAAGGCTGTGTGGTCTCTCCTCCATCTCCTCCAGTTCTTCGGACACTGCCATCTTGTCTTCAGTCCAGCATCTCCCAACAACTGAGGAAATGGTCTCTCATCTCCACGAAGGAAATATCGCAAGACTTGCCAGAATTCTCAGAGACAGGCATGCCCACACAGAGTTCTCATTGACTATCTCCAGATTGACAGGCTAGGCTCCACCCCTAGACTCCCAATCATGAAATTGACACACAAGCACATGACTGCCACAGAGACCCTGCCAGTCCCGTGCCAGTTCCCTGGTTGGACTGTCATGGTGTGTGAGATTTTTCTCACTGGCTGATTTTCAGAAGAAGATTCCCTTCTACTAGTCCTTCTCCCTAGTAGGTCTCAGTTTGGAAGTGTCACAAAGACCACTCCAGCATCTTAGCCACATCCAAGCATCTACTGGGCAGTGGCTGCACTTGAGGTACACTGGCAGGAATCAGACTCGGATGTCGTGCATGGAAGGTGGGAATTCTCAGAACCAAGGGACCCCAGGACCCCCCTAGGAGAGGTGTGGAGGGAAACAAAGACAGGGAGGTGATGAATGGATGCACAGGTTTGTGGGAGGGAAAAGAAAGAAAGAATCTTAGGGAAAATTAACTTTCATTCAGACAGTGAGATTTTGAGTCCTGCAAAGAGTTACACTCTGCAAAGCCCACAAGGGCAAAGGGTCACTGGGGGTTGAAGTCAGAATCATCTACATCGTCGGGGCTCTGCCTGGAATTCTGCTTGATAAACATTCGAGAGCTGTGAGTTTGAATCTGGTATGGATCAAGCAAAACAAGCTTCGCTGAGGAAGTATGAACTCCCCTGGCCCTGCAGGGCCCAACTCCATAGATTCCAAGTCTACCCCTCCCACCAAATTGCAAGTGAGCTCCGTAAAATAAATAGGTAGTTTAAAAAAAAAATCATCAAGCCAGTCAGTAAATACTGGTTCTGTTTCTATGGGAGAGCCCTGACTCAGACAAGCCTTTCCTGAGGTGCAAGCTGTTTGCACTGTTAATCACAGGACACGTGCACTGGGTAGGCTAGTCTTTGGAGTCACATTCACATAGAGGCTTCTTTTTCTTAAAAAAAAAAAAATTGAATGGGGGCTCATACAACTTTTACCACAATCCATGCATCCATCCATTGTGTCAGGTACGTTTGGACATTTGTTGCCATCATCATTGTCCAAACATTGGCTTTCTGCTTGAGGCCTCGGTATCAGTTCCTCATTCTTCCCCTCCCTCTCCAACCACACCTCCCTCATAAACCCTTGATAATTTATAAATTATTATTATTTTGTCATGTCAGACACTGTCCAATGTCTCCCTTCACCTACATGTAGAGCCTTATGATTTGTTCCTTCTTTCTACCCCACCTTCCCTCCACCCTCTCAGTATTGCCACCCAGATACTGTATCGCCATCCACTTCTTTTTAAGGTCTCTCATTGTCCTCATAAGTACTGTGACAGTCACATATTCTGGTGCCAATTTGATTAAGAGTGGAGCGGAGTCTAGCCTGTCAATCTGGAGATAGCCAATGAGACCATTGTATTGCCTTGGCTTTCCTGAGAATTCTGTGAAATTTTGCGATATTTCCCCCGTGGATATGAGAGACCATCAACTCAGTCCCTGGGAGATTCTCTACTCAGAAGATAAGATGACAGCATGCTGATATACCCTGAGCGTGGAGGAGCTAGAGGAGAAGCCATATGGGCTTACCCTGATGGAACCAGACCTCTGGGGCCAGAGAAGCTACGTGGAGACTTCTGCCATTGCTAAGATGCCATGGGGAGACCCCTGCCAGTGCTGAGATGCTTCTACTGCCATGATACACAAGACTCTGTAAACACTGGCCTGTGATTGTCCTGGCATCATTGCATGTGGTTCATGAGTCTGAAGAGGACTAATGGATTGGTATCAGACATATGGGCTAGTAGCAGATTTATGGACTTGGACTGGACTGGGTTGGGATGCTTTCTCAATGTTACATTCCTCTTGTATATAAACCTCTCCCTTATACACATATGCGTGCGTATGAATTTGTTTCTCTAGTCTACCCGGACTAACAAGTACATTGACTGCAAGGTGGCAACATACAACAGTATTTGATGCTGAATCAGACTCTGTTTCTAAATCCTAAGTCAGCCACTGACTATGTGAGGGGAGCTCAGCCCCCAGGCCTGTGGATGACTTCAGATGGCTTGCATTTGGCTACTAATCCGAGAATGGTGGTTAGAATCAACCCCCTGGTACTATGGAAGGAAAGTAGGGTCTGGTGATCTGCTTCCATAGAGTGTACAGCCAAGAAACCCATGTAGGGAAGTTATATTTAGCAAAACATGCGATCCCCAGGAATCAAGACCATGAGAACTGTGGTAGAATCCATTTTCTTAATAGGGTTCTTCCACCCAAGTCTCTAATTATGTGCCACCAAAGTGGAAGTAGGAAAATAAGCAGCAGAGGTAAGCAGAGGTAGGAATGTCAGGGATTATCTCTTCCTTGGATTCACTATTAGGCTCACAGAAGCAGCAGTCAAGTGATCACATGAAGTAGGCCTGCTTAGATTGACTGCACATGAGCTCTTTAAAGTTTTAAAAACCAGGGAGGTTACTTTGAGGATTAATGTGTACCTGACCTTATAGGTTGGTATTTTAATTCACCTCAAAGGCATATGAAAGGTGAACATTGAATTAAAAAGACCAAAGAAAAATCTGTGCATTTGAAATATAGTCCTGGTGAAGAATATTGAAAGTATCATAGTCTGCCCAAAGAACAAACAGATCTGTCTTGGGAAAAAGTACACCCCGAATGCCCCTTAGAGTTAAGGATAGCGTGACTTCTTCCCAGGTGGGGTGGTCATGTTCTTGAGAGAAACTCGACCCTGGAGAAGACATCCTGGTCGGTAAAGTAGCCAGGGAATAAAAAGGAGGAAGACTGTCGACAAGCTAGCTAAGCGAGCGGCACTGACAGGCTCCGACCCGGGCATGATTGTGCGGACCGCCCAGGACTAGGCAGTGTTGCCTTCACACGGAGTTGCTCTGAGTCAGAACCCACTTGTCAACACCTGAAGTAGAGTGTGCATAACACCGATAACGGGGCTTGGTCAATTTTGTTACTCCCGCTTGACTAATAAAGGATGAGCCATGTTGCAAGCAGTAGCAAAAACAACACAACTGCTCACCAGCAGTTGACGGGATCAGGTATCAAAAGATCCAAAACAATGATATCGCTGTGAATGAGGGAAGTTGGAGTGGAGACCTCTGGAGATAATTGGATATCCCTTCACAGAAGGTTTACAAGGAAGGGATGATCCAACCAGGGTGCACTATAGCACTGACGAAGCACACATCATTCCTCTAGTTCCTAAAGACTTCCCTCCACTACCATGACCCAGTTCTACCATAAAAATCCAGCTAGACTGGAGTACACACATTGGTACAGATAAGAGCTCTCAACGCAAGGAATTCTGGATAAATAAAACCCTCAGGAACATTGTGGGAGTAGCGATATCATGAGGGGAGGGGGGTGGTGGGAGCAGGGGTGGAGGTGGGGAACAAAGGGGGCCCTATCACAAGGTTGGATATATAGCCCACTCCTAGGGGGGCAGGAACAAAAATGTGGGTGAAGAGAGACAACAGACAGTGTAAGATGTGAAAAACAACAACAATATATACTTGATCCAGGATTCACGAAGGTGGGAGTTGGGGGAAGAGAGGAGCTGAAATTGTTGATGGCAACATATGTACAAGTGTGCTTAATGCAATTGAATTATGGATTGTCATAAAATTTGTAAGAGACCCCCCCCAATAAAATGATTAATAAAACAACAACTACCAAACTCACTGACATTGAGTTAATGCCAACAGTGAGTTAATGACCCCATAGGGCAGGTGGAACAGCCTCTATGAATTTCTGAGACTGTAACTCTCTTCTGCAATAGAAAGCCCTATCTTTCTCCCACAGGGCAGCTGATGGTTTCAAACAGCTGACCTTGCAGAGCACAGGTCAAGTAGTAACCACTCCACCACCTGGACTCTGGGTGAAGCAGGAGCAGTCTCGGGAAACCTTGAGGACCTGGAAATGCACATTCCAGACCTGTCTGAAGCAGCAGAGGCCGCGGATTCCAGTGCATCACAGACTGGGGCAGAGACGCCGAGGAGCTGCACCGAGACTATGGGGGGCCTTTTCCTTCTCTGGCCCGAGACTATTGAACTGTGGGAGAGAGTGACAGGCGGGCAGGCTTCCTGGCCCATGAAGGCAAAAGCCAGGGGACCCCATGATGGCGAGACTAGAAACCCAGCGAGACTTGGCTGCTGCCTAAGGAGACCAATGACTGTACCCTTATTGTTTGTTGATCCTGGGTTTTGGCAACCTGTTAATTTCCCTAATAAATAAAAGCAACAGAATTATAACATGTCACTGCCATTTACATAAGAAACAAAGCCTAGGACAGCCTGCTCAGCAAAAATTTGCTCTAATGCAAGCAGATGGAACTAGAAACAGCCTTGGAATAAAATCCACAATGTGTCCATCCAGGGAGGAGGCAGAGATGATGTTCGGGTACTCCTGCCTATCCCAAAGGCTCAGCAGCCTCCTCATGGCCTTGTGATTCTGAAGTTAGCTCACCGCCTTCTTCAAACCTTGCCGTAAGTGGACAAGTGAAGCTTTGCCGTCTACTGTCTGAGGACTATTGGTGTTCACCAGATGCTTCCATCAACTTCGAGTTAGTCTAAGAAAAGCCCTCGGTTCAGGTGGTTGATCCAGGAAGCATCAACAGAAGCAGGCGTGAGGGTGGAGAGATGTTGAGAAGGTAGGTGTGTTATCCAGGTGAGAAAGGATGGAATACCTATAAAAATTATCCCCCTGAAAGGCCGGAGAATTTCTCCATAAGATGTCATCTTCCAGTGGTTAGAAGTTGGTCAGGAAAAGCTTAATCCCCCATCAGGTATTAGTGTGTTTACCAGAAGACTGAACAAGGTTGAAGGGCGTTAACGACGGCATAGTATAAGCTGCCTTGCATAGGAGGAACACTGCCAGGACTAGTGGCACTAGGGCCATAGAGGAGTGCCCAGTGCAGCTGTGACTGGGATGAGCCAAGGGGCTGTGGTGTGGCAACCCAAATGTATGTCACAGTGCTTCAACATTGCACAGCCTCTCTCGCAGCTAGGGTGTGACTCTCTGGTCAAGTTGGCTAGGAGGCCACTACCCACATCAGTACGCGAGGAATAATCGTGATCTGTGTTAAGGCATTTACATGTTTGTTACTGTGCAGCATTCTAGCATTGATTATTCTTACTAAATTAAAAATTCTGCTCCCCCGCAAAGTAACAGAATTGGGAGAAGAGGGGACCTCACTGGCACACTATGTGAAAGAGAGTAGTCCATTGCATGAGGGGACCAAACATCAGAATAGATAAGAAAGAGTGACACAAACCATATATACATCAATTATGTCAAGCACCTTTGTACATTTGTTGCCATCATCATTCTCAAAACATTTTCTTTCTACTTGAGGCCTTGGTATATGTGTTCCCTTCCCCCCTCTCCCCACCTTATAAACCCTTGATAATTTATAAATTGTTTTCTCATGTCTTACACTGTCTGATATCTCACTTCACCCATTTTTCTGTTGTTCATCCCCTAGGAATAGGGATATATTTAGATTATTGGGAACCCCTCCCCTTTCTTCCACACCTTACTCTTACCCTCTTGGTACTTTTACTCTCATTATTGGTTCTGAAGGGTTTATCAGAGCTGGATTCCCTGTGTTTCCAGCTCTGATCTGTATTTGTACATCCTCTGGTCTAGCCAGATTTGTAAGGTAAAATTGGGATCATGATAGTGGGGAGAGGAAGCATTAAACAACTAGAAGAAAGTTGTATGTTTCTTTGGTGCTACACTGCACCCTGACTCGCTCATCTCCTCCCTGTCACCCTTCTGTAAGATGTCCAGTTGTCTATAGATGGGCTTTGAGTCTCACTTCTCATTCCCCCTCATTCACAATGATATATTTTTGTTCTTTGATGTCTGATACCTGATCCCTTTGACACCTCATGATCACAGGCTGGTGTGTTTCTTCCATTGTAGACTTTGTTGCTTCTCAGCCAGATGGTTGCTTATTTATCTTCAAGCCTTTAAGACCCCCCAGATGCTATATCTTGTGATAGCTGGACACCATCAGCTTTCTTCATCCACTTTGTTTATGCACCTGCTTTGTCTTTCGCGATGGTGTCAGCAAAGTGAACATCATGGGATGCCAATTGAATAGAACAAAATGTTCTTGCATTGAGGGAGTACTTGAGTGAAGGTCCAATGTCCATCTGCTACCTTAATACCAAACCTATAAATATATGCACATAGATCTATTTCCCTATCCTCATATATAAATATATTTACATATGTACATGGCTGTATTTAGATGTCTATAAGTGACCTTTGCCTCCTGGTTCCATTTACTTTTACTTTTCTCTTGTCACACTAGTATGTTCAGACCTCATTTGGGTTTCAATAAGGAAAGATGATTTATCCCAACTTTCTGGCCTAAGTTTGACAATGAGCAAAAGCCAACATACTTTACTATGCGTAAGTGCTCATTCCTTTGGTGCACTTTAGATTTGGATCCCAGGGTACAAAATCAGCATATGCCTTGAAGAAGCAGAAGACTTTCTTTCCCCTTTGAAAAGGTGCTCTGATCGAGAGTGGTGACCAGGCCGATACACAGAAGGTACAACTTTCCAGGTGTCAAATTCACCTAGTGGCACGTAGAGAACCATAGCTCCTGTCCGTTTCTGCTTGTGGGTCAGTGGAAGGAAAGTGCTTATCAACAATGCAACGGAAGTTCCCTCTTGAACCTAGCACAATAGAGGCTGCCAGAAAAGGCATGGTTTTCTTCCCAAGTTCACTGTGTCTAGGATTGTATTCATGCAGAATCTATATGGGGAACAAAAGGTGGTCAACAGGACACAGCGAGGGAATACTGCATGGCTTAAAATCAGGAAAGGTGTGTGTCAGGGTTGTATCGTCTCAGCATGCTTTTTCAATCTGGATGCTGAGAAAGTTATCAGAGAAGCTGAGCTGTATGAAGAAGCATGTGATTTCAGGACTGGAGGAAGCCTCGGCCACCTTCAGCATGCAAGTGACACCACCCTGCTTGCTAAAAGTGAAGAGGACTTGAAGCATCTGTTGATGAAGATCAAGGACTGCAATCTTCAGTATGGATCGCAACTCAATGTAGACCCAACCCAAGTCCTCACACATGGACCAATAGGTAACTTCATGATCCGTGGGGAAAGGATGGAAATTGCCAAGAATTTCTGTTTGCATGGATCCATAAGCAATGCTCACAGAAGCAGCAGTCAAGAAATCAAATGGTAAACCTCCTACACAAGGTCTCTTTAAAATGCTGAAGAACAAGGATATCACGTTGAAGGGTAAGCTACACCAGGCCATGGCATTTTCAATTCTCTTTCATGAAAGGTAGACAATGAATAAGGGAGACCAATGAAGAACTGATGCTGTTGATGAAGGGAAACATGTCTGAGAGTAAGTTATGAACACCCAGTTTGTAGAAAGTTCTGGAGGACTTTGGCTATCTAGTCAGAGTAAGCCTCTGTCAGATCCCCTTTAGCCACCATCGAGAGGTGAGAACAGGTTTGCTATGAGACAGAGATTATTGTAAACTTGATTATGGTGCATTGAACTACAGTCTATGCGTAATATGATACCTAATCAGATGGCTTCCCTCCCAACCTGAATTTTCTCTGGTATCAAATATTTCTCCCTCGTTCCATGACAGACATTTTCTCACTGACTTTTAAAAATATTACTGGTGCAATAATTTATAAATTATCAAGGGATCATGAGGGTGGGTGTGAGATGAAGTGGAAAAATAAGGAGCTGATACCAAGGGCTCAAGTAGAAAGAAAATGTTCTGAAAATGATGATGGCAACAAATGTACAAATGTGCTTGACGCAATGGATGGATGGATAGATGGATGGAGATAAAAGTTATATGAGCCCAATTAAAATGATCTATTAAATATTTATGTTATTGGAAATCTTTTCTTTTTTACTTTTTGTTTTTTATCATTATATTATTATTTCTGTTTTTTTCTTTTTAAAATTGTTAAGTTTCCCAGTTTAGGAAGTACAGATGGAGTGGTTACATAGAGACAATATGGTCTTCTTGTAAGCTTGACAAATAATTTAATCCTCACGCTATCACTCTGAAGTGCAGACCTTTATTAACTCATTTTTCAGACCCAGTAACGGAGGCACAGAGAAACTCCTATCTCCTCAAAGGCCACACAGCTCTGCGGTGGCAGAAATGGGATTTGGAATCAAGGACCTTGGCTCCAGAATTTTTATACTATTTTTTTTAATCATTTTATTGGGGGCTTGTACAACTCTTTTTTTTTAACAACTCTTTTTTTTTTTTCAGTGATTTTATTGAGGGCTCTTACATCCCTTATAACATTCAATACATCTTTTGTATCAAGCATATTTGTACACATGTTGCCATATTCATTTCCAAATATTTTCCACTCGAGCCCTTGGTACAAGCTCCTCCTTTTTTTAATTAATCATTTTATTGGGGGCTCATACAACTCCCATCACGATCCATACATACATCAATTGCATGCAGGCCGCATTTGCACACTTGGTGCCATCATCACTCTCAAAACATCCTCCTTCCACTAAGGCCCCAGGATCAGCTCCCCATATTTCTCTTCCCCCTCCCCCCATGAACCCTTGAAAATTTACAAGTTGTTATTACTTTTTTGTATCGTACACTGTCCAATGTGTCCCTTCACTCACTTTCCTATCGTTTGTGACCCAGAGAGGAGGCTATATGTAGATCCCTGAAATTTTTTAGTACTATTTTATAACCAAAATATAAGCTGAAATTTCATGTTGCCTAGAATTGGCAGTGGCATGACTTAAACATGAAACAATAAAATAGTTGATGCAAAAGGACAAAAGCTGTATGATTTTGCTTATATGTGGTTTCACCTATATGCCATCAACAAATAGATTTTAAAAAAACCAAATTATTAGAGTGTCCCAAAGGTGGGAGACATGGGTAATAGTGATAGGAGGAAGATCCACGAAGGCAGAAAGTGAAGAATGGGCTTTGCAGGAAGGTATGATGCTATGTGGAAGCTGTAGCAGCACCTCTTCACTGCCCCCACTGTCCGCCCAAGGGGGTCATCTGATTCATAACAGTTGCAAAATTGCAGTGATGAAATAGCAATGAAAATAATTTTATGATTGGGGGTGTGTGTGTTAGTCCGGGTAGACTAGAAGAACAAATTTCATATACACATATATGGATATAAGGGAAGGTTTTATATACAAAAGGAATGGAACACTGAGAAAGCATCCCAACCCAGTCCAGTTCAAAGTCATAAGTCCGATATTAACCCATATGCCCAATATCAGTCTATAATGTCTCCTTCTGACTCACAAAGTCACAGGTCAGTGGGTGCAGGATCCCGGCGCTGGCAGGGGTCTCCCCATGGCTCCTTGCTTCCAGGGCTCAGGGTTCATCAACAGCATCCAGGGGTGGCAGAAGCAACTCATCGTTGGCAAAGGTCTCCATGTGGCCTCTCCAGCTTCAGAGGTCTGGCTCCATCAGGGCAAAGCTGTGTGGCTTCTCCGGCTCCTCAGACGCTGCCATCTTGTCTTGTCCATCAATCATCTCTGAGACTAACTCCCAACAACTGGGAGATAGCTTCTCATCTCCATGAGGGAAATATCATGAGATTTCCCAAACATGTCAGGAAAAAATCATGCCCACATGGAGGCCTCATTGACTACTCAACGTCTATCTCCAGATAAACAGGTTAGACACCACCCCTACATCTCAATCATGAAATCAACATAAGCACATGACCACCACGGGCTCGGGGGGCGGCGGGGGGGCGGTCACCACAACATGAGGAACTTTATGAAAGGGTCGCAACAATAGGAAGGTTGGGTTCAGAGACTTTGTAAATCTTTATGGGGACAGATAAACTAATCTATCTTCCTCAGAACAGCTGGTGCGTCCAAACAGCCAACCTTGCAATTAACATTGTGATATTTACCCAACAGCACCGCCAATGTCCTTCCAGTGTCCAACACAGACCCTTCAACGTGTGCGTGTTAAAACTCAAGTTATGTAGAAGTTGAACTGAGTGGAAGCTTGCAGGGCTAGCATCTCTCCTCTCCTAACTGATCAAACACACATGGAATGGAAGAGTTGGAGATGGGCTTTAATGAATAGTTGGGCATGGGCAGAGACGTTTTCCTTTAAGAGAGTGGACATGAGGGAAAATCACAGAGTGGCCCTTTACCTGGCTGGCCTCCCTCATGTGCATTTCACAGCTGGAAATTCATCAAGACCCATGAGTGGTACCTAGTGAGCAGTGCCTTTAACCAGCCTAACCTGCTTTCCAGCCCTGTCATCAACCACCGTCAGGGAGACCAAGGCAAAGGGTGCGTCAAACGGTTACATCCGATTCAAATGCGCACTATTCCCACAGCCTCTCCTACGATCCAGGTACTTTGCTGGAACAAAGGGACGAAGAAGCCCACACAGTAGGGACACTTTTGTGAGAGCTGCTCCCATCGCCTGAGAAGGCCCTGGACGAGGTGTGTTCCTTTGCTCATCTCAGTGCTCCTCTCACTGCCCCGGGGCGGAGACCCATGCTGAGCACTCTTGCTAGCACCCTTGCTAGTTTATAGATGGAAAAACCAATTCTGAAAGAAATTCAATCTCTTGGCTAGGGTCAGGAGGTGAAAGAGCTGGGGTCTAAACCTGCGATCGGTTGATGTGAGCCCCTGCTAAGAAGCACGAAGTCTGCCGCCTCAGTGTGCTGTGCTTTGAATCCTGCACTGTGGATTGGGTGAGTGTGTGTGTGTGTGTGTGTGTGTGTGTGTGTGTGTGTGTGAAAGAGAGAGAGAGAGAGGGAGAAATGGCATTGCCACCCTTTGTCTTTGAAAAGACTGCCTGTTCCTTGGATTTCTTCAGTGTCCCTTCTCAGAATACTCATAGCCTGAACTAGCCAGGGAGCAGAGGGAATGTCAAGTTTACCTAGCTCTCTCAGAAACACTTCTCGCATCTTCCCGGTACTCTGGACAGTGTACAATATTGCTACTATTGTATGAGGGCTTGTTTGTTTTGTTTTATTTTTTAATCATTTTATTGGGAACACTTACAGCTCTTATAACATTCCATACATCAATTGTATTAAACCTCTTTGTACATATGTTGCCATCATCATTTCCAAAACATTTTCTTGATAGAAACTTGATTTCTTGATAGAAACTTGATTCCTTAATATAAACTCTTTTTCCCCTCCCTCACTCCCACTTCCCACCCTCATGAACCCTTGAACAATTACGATTGTATGGTTTTTTGCAAGTGTCCTTAAATCCTTTGTAGAACAGATGATATGGAAGTAGATCACAAGTGCTTTACATCTATTGGCTACTTAGTACGTCGTAGGAGTGTATCCTTAACACATAAATCTCACAATGAGATTCACTGCCAGAGAGTTGATGCTGGCTCAACATGAACCTGTAGGGCAGGGTTGAACTGCCCCTACGAACCTCTGAGACTCTTTTTATAAAAATCAATTTCTTGGGGGCTCATACAATTCCTTCCACTCCATACATCATCCATTGTGTCAAGCACATGTGTACATTTGTTGCCATCATTTTCAAAACATTTGCTCTCTGCTTGACCCCTTGGCATCAGCTCCTCATGATCACCCTCCCTCCCCTCACCCCTTAGTAATATATAAATTATTATTTATACACTTAATAATGTATAAATTACTTTTTTTCATATCTTACACGGTCCAATGCTGAGACTAACTCTTGATGGGAATAATAAGCCCTATCTTTCTCCCACAGAATGACTGGTGGTTTCGAACCTTGCAGATAGCATGGCCCAATATGTCACCATGATGTCACCAGGGCTCACAAACACCTGTTTCCTCGAACCCAGGTGACACTGTGATATGAGAGAGCCTCGAGGGTTCCCATGGATGGTTTTTCCTAAAGCAGAGTGCCAGGTCTCTCTTCCAGGGCACCTCTGAGTAGAGCTGAACCTGAAACCCATAGGTTACTGTGGCAGCCATGTACCCTTGTGTCAATTTCAGGATTGGGATTGTAGGGATGGAGTCTAGCCTGTCAATCTGGAGCTCTCCAAGGAGACCCTCTGTATGGACAAGGCTTTTTTTCCTGAGAATTCTTGGAAATCTGGCCTTATTGGAGCTGAGAGACTTATGGCTCGGTCCTTGAGAGATCCTCTACTGACAAGACAACATGGCAGCATGCTGATAGACCCTGAACCCTGGAAACTGGAGGATCCAGAGGAGAAGCCATATGGACTTAGCCTGATGGAACCAACCTCTGAAGCTGGAAAAGTCACATTGATACTTCTGCCAGTGCTGAGATGCTTCTACCACCATGGATACACTAGACTCTGCACCCACTTGCTGGTGATTATCCTGGCGTCATTGCATGTGCCTCGTGAATCTGAAGAAAACTTTATAGACTGGTTATGGGCTAATATGGGCTAATATCAGACTTGTGGGTGGATGCTTTCTCAATGTTCCATTCCTCTTGTATATAAACCTCTCCCTTATATACATATGCATGTTTGTGAATTTGTTTCTCTAGTCTATCCGTACTAACACAGCTACCAAACTTATTTAGCTTACGCTTTTTTGAAAAAAAATTACTCCACGCCCCCCTGGCAATTAAAAACATGTGCATGATAGCCATAATCCAGGATAAAGGGTATGAGTCTGCTCTTTCAGCCGCCTTCATGGTTCGTTCCACCACTCTCCAGGGGTTGTATTGCCCACTTTGGGAATCATTCCCTAACCTTTTGGTCTGCAGCCAAACACATTGACAGAGTGCATCACCCTGGTGCCGGCAAATGTCATAGCCACTTCCCCTTTAGCTCCTCGAAGCTGTGAGCCTGCCTCCTCATCCCACTGCTTCTGAGCCACCCCCGGTCTTCTCTCGGAACATTTCTTGGAAGAATAGGTGCCGGGGCTAGTCAAAGTTCCGTTTCTTCTTCTGAGGACCAGCACCCCAAGTTTCAAAGTGAAGCATCATATCCGAGGTCAGTTGCTAAAGTGAGTGACTCGGTTGGGATAAGGACCCAGGACTATTGGCCATCTGAGAGAAGCTCTGTCCTTTACAGCACACTCTGCCTGGCTGCGGTAAAAGGTCCAAAGGAGACCCCAAGGAGACTTGTGGCCCTTTGAAGTCAGACAAGCTTTCACTGTGCCCCTTCCTGCTCATCTAAAGATGTAGCCTTCCTGCTTTCATTCCACGTCCCTCTCTTTTTTTCTCTCTGAGCCGACTTCTCCTGGGGGTCAAAACAGATGGGTCCCCAGGGCAAGGCTCTGGAGAGGCAGATGCAGGTGGAAAGGGCACCTGTGGAAATAGCACACGTGGCTGTGAGTTCTTCTGCCTGGCTAATTCGGTTGGCTCTTTCTTTGGGAATGTCATTCAAAGTGGGGTTTCCAGCACTCGACCAGCTCCTGATGCATATGCTGTTTTCCCAGGTGCACATCTCCTGAACCAGCCGCTCTTCCCCCATGAACGGATGGCCACCTGCCTGGTGCTTGCTCGGCCTGTCGAGTTTGAACAGCACCTCTATTCCGGGAGAAGCATGTCCTGGCAAGCTGGGAGGGCATGTCCTGCCAGCCCGAGAGGACACACCCTCTGGGAAACAGGTTGCCTCAACAGCTGCACAAACATCAGCTCCTTACACACCCTCAGCCAGCCAGAAGGCAAACCCAGGGACACCTGAGCCATGTCTTCCTCGGGGCCTTCACATGCTGGAGAATGGGAAGGATAGCCGAGGGCAGGGAGGCACAAAGGGGGGCAAACGGTTGAAGAACCGCTCTGATATCCACGGTGGATGTACTATAAGTGGAGCAGCCAGCACTCTGAAGGGGGACAGTTTTCCCATCTTTGTTCAACAACCGATGGCTGGATGGCAATCCTGGACTAGGCACCCAGCTACAAAACCAAACGCACTGCCGTCGAGGCAACCCCAAGTCATAGCTACCCTATAGGGCAGGATAGAACTGCCCTGTGAGCTTCAGAGAGGGTGACTCTTGATGGCACCAGAAAGCCCCGTTTTTCTCCCGAGGGACATCTGGGGGGTTCAATCTGCTGACCTAACGGTCAACTGTGGGATACAGAAAGATCTCTCCCAAGTTGCCTCCCCCCAAACCCAAGACGCTGCTTCCTATGCATGCTAAATGACTGTACACTGGGAGGGCAGGAAAAGCAGGTCAGAGGTTACCCACCCCAAGGGTTATCAGCCATGTAGAACTGCCAGACTCTAGAGTCTGATTCACTCTCTTGCTTGACGGAGTGCCTGAAGGCAAGTCCAGACCACTCAAAGATGACTAGGGTTAGGCTATTCTATTGAGTCTAGGGTCTCTCCATCTTGCCACATATGTACCCCTATTCCCTCCCATTACTATTGCATGTACTATACACCCCTCCTACTGCTTGTATTGCCTGTGTTCAACCCCTTCCTATGATGGAGCTCATTTTCTGTAAGCAGGGGGCTTGTATGCTCCCAAAGATATATAGATTTTGGTTAGAAATAAAATCCCACTCGTCTCCCAGCTCCACAAGAAGAACCTAGGGGAGCATCTGCCGTGAAATGTGTCTGACTTCTTTATTTTACTCTCTGCCACCTCTCCTAGTTCTCGATGACTTTGCTTTAATCTTTATATATCTTAACCGTACAATTGTGCCTACCGAACCCATAGTTAGTTGTGGGGGGCTGATACCCCACAGCTAGCCACTGTGCCATCATAGCTCTTTAGATTTCATGCTAGGAACTGGGAAAGTGCTGGCGATAATGGATGAAATGAACTTGATGTCCGGTGGAGACAACAGATAATAAGTAAAGAAGCAGCTAAGTAGCTGAGAATATGATAGACAGTGATGGGTTTAGAGAAGATGCAGGGAGTCAGGGTTACATTGCTGTTGTAGAAGCGGTGATTAGAGAAGGCCATGCTGAGAGAGTGAATGTAAGTTGAGCTGTGAAAAATAAAGGAAGTCAAATACATGAAGAGCCAAGAGAGCAGTGAATACAAAGATTAGAAGACAGAAAGGGGCACGAGCATTGTGAGGGCCAGAAAGACCAGCAGTGTGACTGACCAGAGTGAATGAAAGAGACACAGGTGAAAACCACACATGCAGTCTGTGGGCTACAGTCAGGAGTCAGGTTTCTCTCCTAGGACACCATTGAAAATTTAGTCATACATCCGTCACAGACCCATAGCTCTACAGGGGACAACACTAGAGACACAATGTGGGAATTGTGCCAGATCTGACCCCACCACACCAAGGCAAAAATCTATTGGCATGCAACAGAATAGCAAGGGGAACAGAACAAGGAAGTCCCATGGGAATACCAAAAATAGACTTTGGGGCCAGGGCATGGTATCCCATCTGATTCATCAGAAAAACATTCCTAAAGATCAAGAAACAGATCTTGAACTATTTGCAGACTTTTTTTGTCACTAGTTTTTTGTTTTTGTTGTTTTGCTCTGTCTTTTTTGTGCATATTATCACCTCTGTATGTAAGATAAGATAAGCAGATAAGATAAGCAGGATAAAAAACCTGGAGAAGAAAATAAAGGACCTATGGTTCCAGAGGGACCTGAGCGGGGAGAGGGGTCGGGAGGAAGTGGTGTTAACAAACCCAGGAACAAGGGAACAACAAGTGATGCAAAATCAGTGATGAGGAGCGTATAGGAGGCCTGGTAGGGTTTGATCAAGGGCAATGTAACCCAGAGGAATTACTGAAACCCAAATGAAGACTGAGCATGATAGTGGAACAAGAAGAAAGTAAAAGGAAAAAGAGGAAAGAAATAGGAGGCAAAGGACATTTATAGAAGTCTAAATACAGCATGTACATATGTAGATATATTTATATGATGGGGAAATAGATCTATGTGCATATATTTATAGGTTTAGTATTAAGGTAGCAGATGGACATTGGGTCTCCACTCAAGTACTCCCTCAATGCAAGAATACTTTGTTCTGTTAAACTGTAATTCTCTGATGCTCACCTTCCCGACATGACCCCTGAAGATAAGTGAGCGCATAAGCAAATGTGGTGAAGAAAGCTGATGGAGCCTGACTATCAAAAGATATAGCATCTGGGGTCTTAAGGACTGGAATATAAACAAGCAGCCATCTAGCTCAGAGGCAACAAAGCCCACGTGGAAGAAGCACACCAGTCTGTGTGATCATGAGATGTCGAAGGGATCAGGTATCAGGCATCAAAGAGCAAAAACTCATATCATTGTGAATGAGAGGAAGTGTGGAGTGGGGCCCCAAAGCCTACATGTAGACAACTGGACCCTTACAAAAGGGTCACAGGGAGGAGATGAGACAGTCAGGGTGCAGTGTAGCAATGATGAAACATACAACTTTCCTCTCATTCCTAAATGCTTTCTCCCCTCCACACCCCTTCCCAACTATCATGATCCCAACTCTACCTTATGATCCAGCTAGACAGAGGATGCACACTGGTACAGATAGGAACTGGAAACACAGGAAATCCAGGACACAGAATCCCTTCAGGACCAGTGCTAAGTGGCAATACCACGAGGGTGGAGGGAAGGTGGGATAGAAAGGATCTACATAACTCTCGCCCTGGGGGGTGGAAAAGTGGGTGAAGGAAGGCATTGGACAGTGTAAGACATGACAAAATAATAATCACTTATAAATTATCAAGGATTTTTGAGCAAGGTGGGGGTGGAGAGAGGGAAAGAATGAGGAACTGATACAGATGACTCAAGTAGAAAGAAAATGTTTTGAGAACAATGATGGCAACAATTGTACAAATGTGCTTGACACAGTAGATGAATGTATGGATTGTGATAAGAGTTGTATGAGCCCTCATTAAAAGGATTTTTAAAAATTTAGTCATACATCCCCTGACAGAAGAGTCACAAGGAAGAAACAAGACAGGAAGACAGGTATAGTATGAAACACACAACTTTCCTCTAGTTCTTTAAGGCTTCCTCTCACCCACTCCCACTGTCATGATTCCAATTCTACCTTATAGATCTGGCTAGACCAGAGCATGTACACTGCTACAAACAAGAGCTGGAAACAGGGAACTCAGGACTGATAACCCCTCAGGACAAATAATGAGATCGTGAGACCAAGAGAGGAAGGAAAGCCAGAAAGTGGGAACTGATCACCCTGATCAACCTATAATCTCCTTCCAGGAGAATGGGTAGCAGAAAAGTGGGTGAAGGGAGACATCGGTCAGTGTATGACATGAAAGAAATAATAATTTTTAAAATATCAGGGGATCATGAAGGAGGGCAAGAAATGAACTGATACCAAGGGCTCAAGAAGAAAGAGAATATTTTGAAAATGATGGTAAGAACCCCCAATAAAATGATTCCTTAAAGAGAAAATTTAAGTCACAGATGAGTGATTTTGAACTCACCTTCTTGACTAAAATCTTCCTGCTTATTCTTCAACCATTCGATTTTCTAATTTACCTTCAAAATTCACTTGAGCCCCATCAAAAATAATTGCTTCCCGTTCTGGCTATTGTTCTTGAGCACAGACAGCAGCAAACATACATGGAGGCGATGGGGTCTGTGTCTACAGGTCAGTGACAGGGATCACCTTGTCCTAGTTCCACAGCCGTGCTCACCTTCTCCGCATCAGTGCCCCCTCATCGACTTCAAGCCGTGGCCCCGGCCTTTCCTGTCTATTCTTTTGAGTAGTTGGGAACAATTAAATCTCATCTGAAAAAAACAAATACAACTCACTGCCCGGAGTTGATTCTGACGCACAGCAACCGCATTCAATATACATCTATAAACTCGCTACCATTGGGTTACTGCTGGAACATAGCTGCTCTATGGGACAGTATAGAACTGATCCTGTGAGTTTCCATGACAGCAGCTTTCTACGGGAACAGAAAGCCCTGCCTTTCTCCCAAAGAGTGGATGGTGGTTTCAAACTTCTGACCTTGTGGTTAGCAGCCCAAGGAGTAATCACTATACCACCTTGATTTCAGAGTAGAATAGCCCCTGTGGGCTTACAAGTAAGTCTTTGCAGGAACAGAAGCCTCATCTTTCTCCCTCAAAGGGATTGGTGGGTTTGAACAGGTAACTTTGAGCTTAGCAGCCCAACTTGTAACCCATTATGCCACCAGCGCCTCTTTGGATCCCCTAGAGGTGGGTCTTAGAAGAGCAGTGATAAGCCTTACTTTGGAATAAGCTTTTCTCTGTCCTCCTATCAAAGTGTAGAAATTAGACGGTCAGAAGCTCCAGAGACCATGAGAGTCCTGAGTGGATGGCGCCTGGTTAAAGTAAAATTCATACGTTTCCCTGTCCTCATCTACTGGAAGATGTTGGAATTCAGCTGTAAAGCTTTCTCCTGCTTAAATCTAGATATAGCTCAGGAGAAGCCTGTGAGCCTACCACTGACTTCACAACATCTGGAAGAGAGATCAGGCCAGCTGAGGTTTAAATTCAAAGTACAGATTTCCTTCGCTGCCAAACAATGAAAACGAAGCAGCGGGCCTTCAACCAGTGAACGAGATTCCTCAGAAATCCAGGTTGCCCTGTTTTCTTCATGGAGCAAAGCTGCAAGTTCTGCCCCATGAAAACTCATCCTTCTACTCGTTGCCGTCCCACCTACAGAAGAAACCCTAAGAGAAACCTTTCCCTACCTGTTACCCGGGGGGAGGGGGGGGGGAACTGTTCTCTGAAAGCACGTGGTCCTGGAGATCATCGACAGCACAATCACCCGTGTCTGTTCTGACCACACTGGAATGGAGGGAGAGGGAGCGTGTCTGATGTCTGGGAGAGATGTTGGGAAAGGAGCCGTCCCCCGGTGGTTGGGTGGATTCCGGTCAGGTTTTCCTTCCTACCAGAGGGTAAGCTTTCCTTGATGGGGAAAACATTACTGGCTCCTGCCATTTTCCCTCCTCAGTATTTATTGAGCAGTGATTTGGGAGGATATTTCTCTTCTGGCATGGTACCATTGTAGAAAAGTACCGATTCTGAAATCAGAGCACTTCAGTTTTGAGCCTAGAAGTTCCACTTAATTAAAGTGACCAGATTTTAAGTGGGATACCATTGACAGGGAGGGATGGGATGGGGGGGAAGGAGTCATTCTTGATTAAAAATTTGATCTATATTGAGCAACAAAAATTTTCATAGAATGCAAAAATAGTACTGTAATATATTTATTTTCATTTCAAAACACCACAGGACATTGTTAAATTGTTAAAAAGTAGAACGTCTGGTCACTTTAAGAGTCAAGCATCTTATTTCCTGAAGTATCAGTATCTGCCCTGTTGACTTCTCAGGCGGCTTTGACTTGTGGCAGACAAATTTGGTATCTGGAGGAGGAAAAGTTGCCTAGGGTGCATATGGTGTTTGATCTTAGTGTAAAGGTATCTTTACTTGGTGAGTCGTCATGTCTATGCTTAGCGAGATCATTATGAGGCCTCCTGGTGTATGAATGACTTCTAGAGGCACTCCCATCTGCCACAGGGCCACTGGCATCATAGCATGAAGGTAAAGGTAATGTTTGTGACCCATGGTACCCAGGACCAGAAATATTCTAAGTCATCAAGAGAAATAAAGTTTAGGGGTGAGGGAGGGTAAAAGAAAAGCTGATACCAAGGGCTCTAATAGAATGTTAATGTTTAGAAAATAATGATGGCAACAAAACCCACATGGAAGAAGCACACCAGCCTGTGGGATCATGAGGTGTCCATGGGATCAGGCATCAAAGACTCAGAGCAAGAAATCATAATATGAATAAGGGGGTGGGGAAGATATGGAGTGGAGGCCCAAACCCCATCTATAAGCAAATGGGCATTCGCTTACAGAAGGGTCATGGGGAGAAGACGGGCCAGTCAGGGTGCAGTGTAGCAATGATGACACATACAGCTTCCTCTAGTTCTTTTTTTTTGGCATCACTGCCCTCTGGTGGTGGAAGTAGGAGGCCCAGCCTTTGCTCCTGTGGAGCCACTGCTGGAATTGAACCTCCATCCCAATGGGCCTCAGTCCCTCGCACAATCACTACACCCCCGGGGCTCAGCCCTCTAGTTCTTTAATGCTTCCTCCTCCCCATCTCCACCCCAACTATCGTGACCCTAATTCTACCTTACAAATCTGGCTAGACCAGAGGATGTACATGGGTAAAGACTAGAGCTGGAAACACGGGGAATATAGAACAGATAAACTCCTCAGGGCCAATATCGGGAGTAGCCATACAAGGAGGGGAAGGGGAAAGTGGTGGGTGAAAGAGGAAACCTATCACAATGACCTACCTATAGTCCTCTCCCAGAGGGATGGACAACAGACAAGTGGGGGAAAGGGAGACGTTGGACAGTGAAAAACATGAAAAAATATATATCAAGGGTTCATGAGGGAGAGAGGGGAAAAATGAGAAGCTGATATCAAAGACTCAAGTAGAAGGAGAATGTTTAGAAAACGGTGATGGAAACAAATGTACAAATATGTTTGACACAATGGATGGATGGGTGAATTGTGATGAGTTGTATGAGCCTCTAATAAAATGATTTTTTAAAAAGAATGATGGGAGCATATGTACAAATACGCTTTTTTTCTTTTTTTTCAAATATGCTTGATACAATTATGTGTGGACTATTATAAGAGTGGTAAGAGCACCCAGTAAAATGATCTTAAAAAAATGACTCCCCATATAGAAAAAGAGTGTTTGGAAGCTGTGCTAACAAACAGGGACAATTCTAATACATGTATTAAATCCCAACTAATAAAAATAATAAATAAATAAACTTTTAAAGAGAGAGAAATCAGGTTTAAAGTTGACGGTTCCCCAAAGGTTTCTGTTCAGAGCATGTCTTCCCACATGTTCAATGTGTAAAATTATAAGTGGAGTATTCCATTCTCACTCAGTAGAAATTAAAGTTTGCTACTGTCAGGTAAATACTTGACAGTAGAATATTCATAATTATAAATCACCATGAGATTTTGTTTCTCCTTCTCCTTTTCTCCTCATCCTCCTCCACCTTCTTCTTCTTCTTCAATTCCAGACTTTGTGTTTATGGAGTATAAACCCGTAGCATCTTTACCAACCACAAGCACACCTGTGTGTGAAGTCACATGCATCATAGCATGTCAGCTCACCTCTTTGAAGTCCTGAAGCTCCTTGTGCTGACACAGTCTGCTGGCTACAGAGGGGAAAGGCACACAATATTGCCGCAGACAACTGCAAGTAGCCTGAGGAGACCAGTGTTCACTTCTCAAAACTCCTACCGAGGTACATTCACAAATCCATGTGAGTAGTGTCAAAGTCATTTGATTCCCAAATTTTGCTCAGGACAGCACCACCGCAATTTTAAATTTCACTTCCATATGCCTTCATTTCAGATCAAATTTTTAGAAATGCATATATAAATCTATTTTTAGAATAATTGATACTACCACAAATTTCAGGACAATGACATCAGTAATAATTTTATAGTCTTCTTCTGGATTTGATATTTGCCGACTATTTCTTTTTTTAAAAAAACAGTTGAAGATCAGTGGGATTTCTTTTCTTGCTCTAAATAAATATGTGTTTCATGTCCTTGCTTATACCTAATTTTGTCTTTCTCTTAGAGGGGGTCCCTAAGATGAGTCAGTTAGAGGGGTCCCTAGGATGAGTCAGTCAGTTAGAGGGGTCCCTAAGATGTATCGGTGTCAGGCCATGGACGATCAGAGCAGGCTGCAGTTACCACGCCCAGTCCCACTCACTGCCTCCCTTCACCAGGCGTTCTAAGCCGGATTGTGCACATTGCAGATCCCAGGACTGGTCACCGTGACAAGAAGCCAGTCACCCCTGAGTCAGCCCGTGAAAGGATTCTTAATAAAGGGTTCCTTGCAATCAGGGTTCAGCTAGGGTGTCTTTAGAGAGAATACGTTTCCCCTTGTTATTGCTACTGTTAGCTGCCACTGAGTCAGTTCCCACCCAGAGTGACCCTGCCCACATCAGAAGAAGACACTGTCTTGTCCTGGGCCAGCTTCACCAGGGTTCCGATGCCGGAGGCCCTTGTTGGCGCCACTGAGTCAGTCCATCTCCTTGAGGGCCTTCCTCTCTTTCATTGTCCCTTTACTTGACTGAGCATGATGTCCTTCTCCAAGGGCTGGCCTCTCCAGACAATGTGTCCAAAGGATATAAGATGACATCTTGCCATCCTTGCCTCCAAGGGGGACATCAGCCATATTTCTTCCAAGATGGATTTGTTTGTCCTTTCAGCCACCGGTGGTATGCTCAGTATTCTTTGCCAGTGCCACAATCCAAATGCATCCAATCCTCTTCAGCTTTGCTCTTGTTAGGGGCCATCACGCTGACCCCGACTCATTGTGACTCCATTGACAGAGTAGAACTGCCCCAGGGTGTTTCCTGAGCTGCCATCTTGACAGGATGAGATGGTAACCTGGTCTTTCTTCCTGATGTATGGGCTGGACCTCCATCCTTTTGGTGAGCAGCCCCTGGAAGCCTTCTTTTCTAGTTTGTACACTTGAAACACTTGCTAATCACGATTAAGAATTACAGTCTTTCCTCTGGTTCTTTATGCTTCCTCCCCCCCCCCCAAACACATACCCTATCATGAACCCAATTCTACCTTACAAATCCACTAGACCACAGTATGTACAGGGGTCAAGATCAGAGCTGGAAACATAGGGAATGCAAGACAGATAAACCCCTCAGGACCAATAATGAGAGTAGCCATACCAGGAGGGGAAGGGGAAGGTGGGGGGAGAAGGGGGAAATGATCACAATGATCTACTTATAACCCCCTCCCAGGGGAACAGACAGCAGAGAAATGGGTGAAGGGACACATCAGTCAGTGTTAGACATGAAAAAATAATAATTTATACATTATAAAAGGTTCATGAGGGAGGGAGGGTCAGGAGGAAGAGGGGAAAAATGAGAAGCTGATACCAAGTGCTCAAGTAGAAAGAAAATGCTTTGAAAATGATGATAGCAAAAAGAAAGAAAGAAAGAAAGAAAGAAAGAAAGAAAGAAAGAAAGAAAATGATGATAGCAACAAATGTATAAGTGTACTTGACACAATGGATGGGTGCATGGATGGATGGATGGTGATAAGAGTTGTATGAGCTCACAATAAAATGATTTAAAAAGGAATTGCATTCATCAGTACTGATTACAATTTCAATCGTAGAAATTTCAATTGTACAATTTCAATTTGAAGAATCCTGCCAAATGGACCAATACATAATATCATGATACATGGAAAAACACTTTAAGTTATCAAGGATTTTGCTTGGATCCACAACCAATGCTCATGGAAGCAGCAGACAAGAATCAAAAGATGTGTTTATTGCATTGGGCAAATCTGCTGCACAGGCCACTTTAAAGTGTTGAAAAGCAAGGGTGGTCTTTTGAGGACTAAGACGGACCTGACTGAAATCATGGTATTTTCAATTGCCTCATGTTCATGTGAAAGATTGCCAATAAATAAGAGACACTGAGTTACACTTCAAATAAGTATTTGAACTATGGGGCTGGTGGAGAATATTGAAATTACCACGGACTGCCAAAGAATAAACAAAACTGTCGTGGAAGAAGTACAGCCAGAATGCTCCTAGAGCCAAGGATGGCTGGACTTCCTCTTACTGCTTTGGACATGCTATTGGGAGAGACCAGTCCTTGCAGAAAGGCATCGTGCTTGGCAAAGCAGCGGGGCAATAAAAAGAGGAAGACTCTCAGCAGGGTGGACGGACACAGTGGCGGGGACAATGGGCTCAGACATAAGAACGGTTGTGAGGGCAGAGAAAGAGGCAGTGCTTTGTTCTGTTGGACCTAGGGTTGCTATGCGTCAGAACTCACTGGGCACCTATCAACAACAACAGTGTTGCACTAATTACAGCAACAGCACACATGCCACAGAAATCTATTTTCTCACTGTCCAGGGGCTCGTGGTCCAAATTAGAGTGGGTAATGCAGGACAGTCCTCACATGGCACAGTTGTCCCCTCCCTCTGTTCCCTGTCCCCCCAACCCACCCCATGTGCACCTGTCTCTGTGACGCATCTACTCTTTTTATAACTCAGATAACATTCGATGTATACTCAAGTATGGTCTAATTACCCTAACAAAGAAAACTCTATCTCCACCTGGGATCACAGCCACACAGGTAGAGGTTAGGATTCCAGCACTTATTGAGGGGAACACACTGCAACCTCTATGTCTTAGAGAACGTGAAGTGGGGAGTAAACTGCAGAGATTGTCAACACAAGCACCTCTCAGTGAAAAGCTCCATGGCATGGGAAATGTGTCTGTATCTCATTCCTCAGCACTGTCTCGGGCAGCAAGAACTGTGGATGTGAATGTTATTTGTTCCCAGAAATCCAGTCCCCTTTGCCCCAAAGACATGGATGTTCACCTACGCGCATAACCACGCAACCAGAGAGACCACTTCCCTCCTCCTATGTGACCGACGCCGACAGTGTGACTAAGTTCACCAGTGCAATGTGCGTGGGAGAGAGGTGTATGCATTGTGTCCTTAGCTTACTTAAAAAAAAAAAAAAGTACTGTCCTGGTTCGCTCTTTCTCCTCCCTGCAGGATGGAAAGTACATGCCTGGCCGTCAAGCAAGCAGCTGGAAC
>PVJH01024320.1:0-33265 GCA_004026705.1 Nesogale talazaci | reverse complement strand
CAAGATTTCCCAGAAGTCTCAGGAGAAAGCCATGCCCACACAGAGGCCTCATTGGCTACTCAATGGCTAAATCTCCAGATGAACAGGCTAGTCTCCACCCTTACATCCCAATCATGAGATTGGCATAACGAATACATGACCACCACAAGTTCCAAATAAAAAAGGGCAGAGATAATTGTTATCCTATAAAAATAATGAAAATACATCAATCTCATTTAATGCCTCACAGTGCCCTTCCACAGAGGGTCTTATGTTTGCCTGCTTGGCAACTATGATTCTTTGCTTTGGACAACTGGTCCTGCTTTGTTGATACCCTAACCATGTTCCCAGCTTGAAATGAATAATCCATTCATGTTCTTCCTGATTCATGCTGGCTTGTTTGCAGAACACCTAATAAAACCAGACACATTGACTTCATACAGCTGCCAGCAGCGATTCAATTCGCGTCCAAGAGAAGTTGTTAAGGAAAAAGATTGGATAATCAGTCAAACTAGAGGGAAGAAGTTTGGTATCTCTCTTTTTCCCTTTCTCTTCCTTCCCGCATTTTCTTAGCCAACTATATTTAGAAGGCAGATTATTCTTCCCCAGGGATGTCACGACTGGAGACACAAGTTAACAAGGTGTGTGAGTATTTTATTGGCAATTTCACACATACAAAATAGAACACTTCTGGGCAACGTTATAAATATAGTTATTATAGAATAAGCCTCAATCTATGTTGTTTTTAGAAGTGTGAATAAATTCAGGGCTCTTGAATCTTAGAGTACAGGAGAACAAGCCTTGAGATGCACTGGTGTTAGCAGATGCCTTAGGAAATGTTGCCAAATATATTAACTAATACGAATGGAATTTTCCTTCTCTGCCATTATAAAATGGCTATTGTGAGACTCTGAAACACCAGTTGGATTTATGGTTTGGGGGAGGTATTTTGCTTCAGTGTTAACAATTTTCTTCCTATCCTTTATTCTGTTATTTTTAGGTGCCATCAAGTGAGTTTTAAGTGGCAGTGATCTATGTATAACAAAACTAAACATGCCCAGTCTTGAGCTGACCCCAAATTATTGCTAGATTTATAAGATATTGCAGTCACTATGTCAATCCAATATCATTGAAAAATGTCTCATTGCATACCAGACATGAAATCTTGTCTAGAAATTGATTTCACCTGATAAAATGTGAAAAGTCTCACCCGTCTTGCATCTAAGGAAGATTTGGGCTGCACTTCTTTCATTATAGGTTTGTTCATTCTTCTGGTACTCCATGGCATATGTACTATTCCTCAACAACACAATAATGCAAAGCTATCCATTTCTGTTGATCTTCCTTATTCAGTATCCATCTTTTCAACCCATATAAGGTGATAAAAAATATCATGACTTGAGTCATGCACACCTTTGTCCTCAAAGGGACTGCTTTACTCTTTAATGCTTTAAAGAGTCTTTTGAAAAAGATTTTGCTCAGTGCAATACGTTCTTTGACTTCTTGTGAGATGGGGAGGAGCTGTGCTGATGAAGTAGATTGTGAGTTAGGCTGCTAATTGCACTGTTAGCAATTCAACACTACCAGTGGCGCTACAGAAGAAAGTGTGTGCCTTTAAAAATGTGCCATGTTGATAACCCAAAAGAACAGTTCTACTCTGTCCCACAGGATCATTATGAATCAGTATTGACTCAATGGCAGCTGGTAGTTCCAAGAGTGTTGATTTTGGATTCAAGTAAAATGAAATCCTTGACAATTTCACTCATTTCGCTGCTGATCATGATGCTAGTGGCCCATGTGAGGAGTCTTTGATCCTTATCAGTAAGTGCTTCAATTCACTTGTGTCATCTGCATACTGCGGGGTTTTAATGATATCACATTTTCTCAGCATACAGATTGTGTAATTATGGTGAAAAGAAAAAGACACAATGCACAACTTTCCTAATATTTAGTTTTCCCATTATTTTCTTTGTCATAATCCACACAATTTAATGCCTTTGTACAGTTCATAATTTAACACAGTTAAATATCTCTTTGGATTCTTTGCATTCAGTCACTATTCATCTGATGTCAGCAAATCTATCCCTCATTCTATGTCTTCTCCCGAATCTGGCTTGAATTTCTCCAGTTGCCTGTTGATGTTCTGCAGCAACAAGTTTCGAAGTACCTTTAGCAACATTTTCATTGTGTGAGATATTAATGGTAATGTGCAAGAAAGTCTGCATTCCGTTGGATAGTTTTTCATTATAATGGCCATAATTATTAACCTCTTGCATTTGATTGGCCCGGTATCTACCTCTTTCATCCTATACCTTTATAACTGTTCCATTTTATTCTTTTGTAATTCAAGTTTACGCTATTGTTTTCATTTTTCCACTATCATCTCCCATCTGGTTTATTGAAATATAGTCTCGACTGATGTTTCAGCTTCTATGGTCTTCTTAAGGAGCCTTGGTGGCACAGTGGACTCGGCATCGAGTTAGAAAGGTCAGTAGTTTAAACCCATAAGTCACTCTACGAGTTAAAGATGAGGCAAAGTGCCCTTGTAAAGATTTTAAAAGTTTCAAAGATCGCAGGAGGCAGTTAGTCCTACACTGTCCTATGTGGTCTTTACGAGTCAGAATCAACTTCAAGGCAATGATATCTATTTTTTCTGAAGAAAGAACTAAAGAAATAGAGGAATTTATATGAAGAAAGTGGCTCACACAATTGTAGAAGTGGGTAAGCCCATTTCAGTTTCAAGTCCATGGGCCAAACGTTAAATTGGAGATGTCTCCTGACGTAAGCGGTTATGGGAACTGATTGACCCCACATTTAGCAGGACTACAACCAGCTGCAGAGATGGATGGATGCCAAGTCAGCAGGTCCTGCTTGTCACTGGAGAGGCGAATGGATCCAAGGGGGGCAGGTCAAAGGCGGCAGCTGATGGCTTCTGAAACCAGTAAGCAATATGGCAGGAAACTGGCTCCACTCTAAAGAACTGGCTGTCTATAAGCCAGATGCAGGATCCAGAGGCTACATAAAGCAAGCAAAATTTCCATACCATCCCTTTATAGAAGACAGTGGTTCTTAACTTTCCTAATGCCATGACGTTTTAATATAGTCCCTCATATTGTGGTGACCCTCAACCATAAAATTATTTTCATTGATACTTCATAACTGCAATTTTGCTACTGTTATGAACCAGACAACCCCTTGAAAGGGTCATTAGACCCCCAAAGGGGTCATGACCTACAGGTTGAGAACTACTGATATATGAACTAATCCACATTTTCAAGGAAACGGCCTTTCTAGTTCATCAGGGTTGTTTCCTGAGTAAGAGTGTTACACCCACTCTAAAGCTCTTAGAATTTTCAGGCTGTTTAAAGTTGATTTGCATCATGGAGTTGATTACATACATTATGTTATGCTACGTCATAGCCATTAACTGCCAAACCACTGAGAATCCTGACCCAGGTAAAATAACAAATATGCCTACTATCATGTTGGTGGTTTGAATTTATCAGCTTCTCCACGAGAGGAAGATGTGCAAATCTGCTTCCACAATGATTTATAGATTTAGCATCCTTAGAGAGTAGTTCTACTTTATCCTAGAGGGCTTCTATTATTAGAATCAACTCACCAACAATGGGTTGGCTTATAATTTTACTCCGAGTTAACAAATAATCCTGAAAACATGTATAAAATATAAATATTTTTTGAGAGAACTTCCAAAACTTCATAGGAAAATTTATCTAAAAGATAATGGAATTTTTCCTGGATTTTTTGATGCCGCTCATCTCTCTAATCTCTCTTATATCCCCATGAAGGCATCCTGGTCCTCTTGGGTACAAAATTGAATGCTTTGATTCAGAGTCTCAGGATGTCAATGGATGAGGGTCCCCAAACATTCCTGGGCACGTCTCTAGTTTCAATTTCTATCGCTGCCTTCCTCTGCTTCATAGGCCTTACACCAGCTGCTTGCTCTCTCTCTTAAGGTCGTACTTCACTCCATCAAAAAAGGAACTCTGTTGGTGCAGTCAGGTAGGCATTGAACTGATAACCATGAAGTCAGTGAATTGTTCAAACCCACCAGTTTCTCTATTGGAGAAAAATGAGGCTATTTTTTCCCCACAAAGATTTACAACTTTGGAATCTCTACATAGAGTCATTCAGAGCAGACTGACTTGATAGCTGTGGGATTGGATTTTTTTTTTGACTACATCAAGGTTAATTGTTCATTTAAAGCTTGATTTTGTGTCATTCTCACTAGAAATTATTTTTGCTACATTTCTCTCTCTCTACTTATGTTATTTTTTCATTTTTCATGTCCAGCAATTTTTCAGAGCAGTTGCATTTACACAAAAATTATCCAGAAAGTACAGTCAATTCCCATTGAGCCGCTCTTACCCAGGTGCATCATTTTCATACCTACAGCTTGCATTAGGGAACTGATAAATTGTTATGGGAATACTGATACATTGGGATACTGATACATTGTTATGGGGAAAAACTAATGTGATGGGTAGATTTGTTATGCCAACATGGCCACAGAAGATTGGTGGGTCTGTTGTGACGGCATGGCCAATGAACACACGGGATGAATTGAAGGGCAGAGATAGGAGGGGCTCAGTGAGTCCCACCCTCTCTCTTGCTTCTGGATTTTTGGACCAGAGAGCTGCCTTGTTCATCCTGTGCCTTGACCTCCAAGCAACAGTACCCATGGAACACCTAGTATCGTGGACTATGTTGCTGTGAGTTGAGGTTCCTTCAAGCCCTACTTCGCCATGCTCCTGGGATATACATCTCGAGCTGGGGACTGTTGGACACTGTCATCTGGCTGACTGTTGGTGACCTGCTCTGCTGTTTGCTGCCTGTGACCAGATAGCCTGGATTGCTCTACAGAGGACTACTCAGCAGTCCTCAAGACTTGAAGGACTGCCAGTCTTCTAGCTGTCTCACGCAAGTGAGTTGCATGGAGCAATTGTACTGCTTTATAGATAGTTAACTTTTTCTTTCTTATCTTATATACCCTTCTCTATATATAAATATGTAAAAAGAATTACTAGTGTCCTGGTTTTATTTCTCTAAGAGAACCCTGCCTGACACACCCAAGTTTACATTAGGATTGACTCTCTGATTTACAAAATTCAGTGGTTGTTGAGAAGGAACTACAATAGTCTAGTGATTACACATTGGGCTGCTAATGACCAGGTCAGTAGTTCAAAATCACCAGCTGCACTTCAGGAAAAAGATGTGGCTTTCAAGAGTGTAGAGAGTTAGTCTGAGAAATCACAGGGGCATTTAATACTCTGCCAATAGGGTCACTAGAAGAGGGCATCTGCTCAATGGCATTGAATGAGATGAGTGTTAACGCATGTACAGTATCGTGCGTTACAAAGTTCTGTGGTATTAACAATATCTCTGCACTATCTTTACAAAATTAGTTTGTTTCTTTTGAATTTCTTTGTACTATCTTGCAGAATAATTTCTCAGAATACCCTGCACTTCCTGATACTTTTCACTTGGCTGTCCTGTCCTTTCCTTGAGTTTCCAAATTCATATCACACAGATCAGGAGAAAGCGAATTCACTTGGTCAACTTTCCTCATGGAGAGTGGAGTTTGAGGGTTGAGACTGTGGGTAGCGCATGCCATGGCATAGCTGAGTCTCTTGTGCACAGTAGGTGCTTGAATGGACGTATTGAATGGGATAAAGCACTGCTAGGACGGGTTGAGTGTTTTCTTTTTATAACACCAATTTACACTTGCTTAAAACATATTAAACAATATACAAGCTCGTTTCCGTTGTGTAGTGGTTATCATGTTCGCCTCATGCAATATACAGGTTGCTTCCACTGAATTCATTATGAATTCTGGCTTGAAAGAGTTCAATGCCTTTTAAGCTTATTTTTCATGTTAGACTGCCAGTGTGACTGCTTCAGAAGAAGCACCGACCAACAGATTGAGGGAAAGCCAAGTCCCCAATTTCAGGCTCTGTTAAAGAACTGCAGGGCTTACCAGGAGCAGACATGCAGAAGAAAGGAAGGCTTAAAATGCGAAGACGCCCTTGTGCAGGTGTTTCATTGTGGGGCCTCCATGCAGCTTCATCCAGATCCTTTGGAACCAACCGCCCTGTGAAATCCTACAGTCCTGTGTAACCCAAAGAGCACCTCTCCAGGGCTGCCCGCACCACTGGCGGAGTGCACAAGGTCATCTTTGCAGGATAGGAAGAGGGACATTTCTACCTGTGGGAACACGCAAAGATGGATCTGTGAATGTAGACACAATGTGAGGGGCACTCCGAAGGCGGCCTTCCATGACCGTTACTGAAATCTGTCCTGAAGGGATTTCTCTCCCATTCTTTGGGAGATCACGGAGAATCTGTGTCCTAGAGGTAGCCAATTCTCAGAGCCAGGGTCTGCAGATGGTGGTCACAATGGCTATTTGAGAACTCAAAGGGTCACCTTCACACCGGAATCAGAGTCTGCTCATTTGGTATTCAGTAAGGTAGCTCCGGAAGCCTTTGTTTCCGAATGGACCATTCTTTTGCAGCGTGTACATAAAAGGTTTCAAGAGACAACTCCTTTTAAAGCTTTCAGTTTGCCTTTTTTAATTTTAATCAATGATAACACAGAAAAGCTTTGCTTGAAGATTTTTTTTTTTTTAGAAAACCTTCCCTTTGAACAAGCTGCTCTCCTCATTTATTTTTTACATTTTCTACATACACTGAAGGTCAAAAAAGTTCTTAGAGTTAAAGTAGGACATTGAATTCTGCATAAACCATCCCAAAGGACTTTTCTTTTTTTCTTTTTCCTTTTCTTTTTTTTTAGCATAAGGAATCTGAATGGAAGGGTCAGCAGCAGCGGTGCCTTAGAATTTCAGGTGATATCATATGCCAGACCCAGCTGCGAGTTGCTTAAAAAAGGAAAGCAAAAGTTGGGGACAGTGATAGGCCCACACATTATTATGCTATTTATCCTTTCTTCCCACCTCTATGCCTCTACACTAATTTTAAGTCAGAACTAGTTCAATGACAAGACTTTTTGACTTGAGGGAAAAACATTTGGGGCTTGGCAGAGGTTGCTTGACTCTTGTGTTATAAAGTAAAAATATTATTAAAAAATCTATTTTAAGCTCACGAATGGAAGTATATTTCATTCTCAAAGGATAAGAAATACATAAGATCAGAATCAAAAACAGTTCTTTTCATGGAATTCATTGAGTTAACATTCTGTCTACATTGTCCTTATTTTAAAATCCTGACTTCACGATGAGTTGGTGAATATGTCCTCAGGGCTGGTATCTGTCTTTAGAAAGACACTGGAAATTGGCAATAAAAGTCAGTGCATTTCACCTAATTGGGAGGTGACTGAAACAGAAGCAGAGTTAAGTCCAAGTTTGCCAGAGGAAGCGTGGCTGTGAAATGGAAGGCCAAGGGAGGCAGGAATAGGGCGGCAACAGGCGGAGGCACCCCAGGAAATGGCGTGTATGAGAATAACAGTCACACCAAAGTAATCAAAGACTATCTATTATGAGACTAGCAGTTTTCCAAGTGTGGACCTCAGATAGCAGTGTCAACGTGATATAGGAACTTGTCACTCAAACCAACTTCCTGCCATGGAGTGAATCCAGCCTGGCAGGGACTCTGTGGGACAGGGGAGAATGACCTAGAGGATTTCCCAGATGGCAGCTCCCTCAGGACGCAGAAAGCTTCATCTTTTTGCTTTGGAGCGGCTGCTGGTTTCCAACTGCAGACCTTTCAGTTCGCAACCCAAAACGTATCTCATTATGCTACAAGAGCAAACTTATTCCAACTTTAAATTCCGACATTCATTCTTTGTTCTACTCTGTCAGAAACTCGGACTAGGGCTGAGAAATCTAAGGTTTAAAAAACACTCCAAGTGATTCCAAAGCTTGCTACAGATTCTTTGTCTTAGAGTGTGAATAAACCACAAGCCTGAGTGGCTGGAGCACTTGTTCATGGACTCATTGCAGAGAGAGCTCTCAAGCTGCTATAGAGGATACTGAGATTTCACACTCTGCGGCTGATGTTTGCACACATTTCAAAAGGACTTTTTACTAGTGTCTCTTTCATCTTACTGGAGGCCTCTCCTAGCTCCTCAGTGTATATAGTTTGTCTCTCTGTTTGTTTTTTGTTACTTTGTATGAATGAATTCTAAATCTTATGCAACCTCCATAAATTCACATATATAGAAACAATAGTATGCTCTTCATTTCCATACTGTCCTTTCTGTGTTCTAATTTATCCTTTTCCAAATGAGTACATAGTATCATTTTTATAGTCTCTGACCTTACTCCGAGAATACTGGGGAAGGACATGGCTTCCAGAACCAGATTTCTATGCATGCAGATCCCAGATCAGACATTTACTGATGTGAGCAGATGATTTAACAGCTTTGCCTTCACTCATGAAATTGGAATAATAAGAGTGCCTTTTAGGTTTCTGTGAAGACTAAAAGATTGACTCCAAGTAAAGACCTTTCATGTGGCTAGCACAGAGTAAATGTATAGAAAATATAACTCTTTCATGGATATTGTGTGAATTCTTTCTCTTCTGTTCCTAATATGCTTAATAGTTATTGATTTTTTCTGTGTATTTATTGTAGGGGATATTATCATTGACCACATCTCTTCAACTCCATTGACTAAGCCATCATATGTATTTTTCAAGGCAGTCATGTGCTTGTGTTAATTTTATGATTGAAATGTAGGGGTGGAGTCTAGCCGGTTAATCTGGAGATAGCCATTGAGTAGCGGATGAGGCCTCTATGTGGGCATGGCTTTCTCCTGAGACTTCTGGGAAATCTCGCGATATTTCCCTCGTGAAGATGAGAAGCTATCTCCCTGGTTGTTGGGAGTTATTTCTCAGGGATGATGAATCACGGACAAGACAAGATGGCAGCGTCCAAGAAGCTGGAGGAACTGATGGAGAGACCACACGGCTTTACCCTGATGGAGCCAAACCTCTGAAGCTGGGGTGGCCACATGGAGACCTCTGCCAGTGATGAGTTGCTTCTGCTGTTGATGGACCCTGAGCCTTGGAAGTGAGGAGCCATGTGGAGACCCCTGCTAATGCCGGGATTCTGTACCCACTGACCTGTGACTTTGTGAGTCAGAAGGAGACTTTATAGACTGATTTCGGGCATATGGGTTAATATTGGACTTATGACTTTGAATTGGACTGGGCTCAATGTCCTGTTCCTCTTGTATATAAGCCTTTTCCTTATATCTATATGCATGTCTATGAAATTTGTTCCTCTAGTCTCCCCGGACTAACACAGCATTTGTCACATTCATGGATGATCATTTGACCTATCATGACCTATTTAAGCAGAAAGGATGGATTTACATGTAAGCATGCTTTAGAGGCCAGCCTTCTGTCTTCTACTGAATGTGAACAAGAGAGCGCCTTGTTCCCATTGCTGTGTAAGTCATAAGGTCAACTTGGCCAATGACAGCGTCTTAATACAGAGGTGGAAATAACCTTGAGAACATTGCTGAGTCTCTTCTAACTGAAATTACAGGTGAGCTGCAAACTGCAGACTGGGAGTTCAGTGGGTCAAACCCACTAGCTGCTCCACAGGAGTAAAATGAGGTGATCTGCTTACATAAAGGTGCGTAGCCTTGGGGCCAATTGTTTTCTATAAATAAATTTTCTATAAATTCTCATTGAGTCAGAATCCACTTCGTGGCAGTGCTTTTAGTTTTAACGGAAGGCTTATTCTACATCTACATGTCTTGTTATATGAGATTTCCTCAACAAAGTTTTATGTCGGGATTTCTTTTTTGTCATATTATGGGCATATAGCTTTGCCATTCACATTGCTAGATTTTCGGACTATTTCTGTTTTTAATCTCTTCCCAATAATTTTATGCATCTTTGTCAAGGACTATGACTGAAGTTGACCCTAACATCCAGTCCAAACTCTTTCAACTAGTTTCCAAGTCATTCCATACATTAGTTCTTTCTAACTATTAAATGATCATTTCTTAATTTCATATTTATATACCAAATTCTTGATTTTCTTTTCTTTTAATCTCAAGTCTTAACAAAGCTGAAATCTTAGGTCCTTCTGGTTCTCTAGCTGTGCATTTTTTTTTGAATCATTTTATTGGGGGCTCATACAACTCTGATCACAATCCATACATACTCTGTGTCAAGCACATTTGCATATTTGTTGCCATCATCATTCTCAAAACATTTGCTTTCTACTTAAGCCCTTAGTATTAGCTCCTCATTTTTCTCCCTCCCTCTCCAAGCTGCTCTTTCTTGGTCATCTATGTTTTTGCTCAGGAAAAAAAGTCTTTAAAAAAAAACCCCAAACAAAAGTCTTGTGAATCAGGTGAAGGTTTACACACCAGATCAGTTTTCCCCTCAGCCATTCTTACCCACTTTGTTTCCTTGCCCTGATTGCCTTTCCCCCAACATGCTCTTTATTCTGCCCTCTTCTTGTACTCTCATTCTGATCCTCCATCTCTCCTAACCCTTTTGAACTTTGTCGTTGGACAAATGCCACCTTCTGGATTCCAGAGGTAGCTCTTATTTTTCTTAGATGCCTGAAGTGTAGCTTAGACTTATTTCTTCAATAGCATAATTCTTGATTATATGCTACCTTCTGGAATGTCACTATTATGGATAGGAACCTCCATATTTCATCATTTAATTAACGTCACCACCATGTCCCTTTTTTAGATGATGGTAACACCAATAATCCAACTATTGATCTCTTGTCATTCCTTCTTACATTCTTGTTTATAGGCTCTCTGATTTCGGCCACACTGGCCCTCCTTATCATTTCTTAACCCCCAAGCCTGTCCTCACCACAGGGCCTTTTGAAGCTCTTGCTGCCAATGTATGCAGAACTCTTCCTCTAAACATTAAAGATTACTGGTCAATGTGATTAGAAAGATATTCCATGCCCAAACATTCTAAAACATTCCTCACCCTCATCCCAATTCCTTGTTTATCTTCTGTCAAGTTACACTTCCTTCATAGCATTTGTTCTCATATAAAATGATTTAATTTACTTGTTTTCTTGATTCTTGTACCTTTCCCTCTCCCAATGTCTCAGATAATGCAAGATGAAAGAAAGTAAAAATCTTAGTAGTATAACCTTGTCCATTACCTTATTTTTTGGAAAACAGAATAGCAGTTGTTCAAAAAATATATACGATGATTTTAAAAAAAATCCCGAGTCTTTGTCTCTAGCAAATATTACAAACCTTGGTCTTTGCAAGTGAGGATAGATTTTTTTCCCTTCATTTTTTTCATGTGTGCTTCTTAATGAACAAGTATTTATTGAGCACTCAAAAAATTTATTAGGCATATATTATTCTATGTGCAATGGGAGATTAAAAAAATGAGGTATGAGGCCTATCCTACTTAAAGTCTAGAGCAGTGGTTATCAATCTGTGGGTCATGAACCCTTTGGGGGGTCGAATGAACATTTCACAGGGGTTGCCTCATTCATAACAGTAGCAAAATTACAGGTATGAAGTAGCAAGAAAATAATTTTATGGTTGGGTTCACAACAATACAAGGGTCACAGCATTAGGAAGATTGAAAACCACTGGTCTAGAGCATATTTGAGAAATTTACCCACAAGTTATGAGCACAAGAAAAGATCATTTGACAAATGTGATACAGAGAAGATTTAGAACAACAATGATTAATTTTACTGATATTGCACTTGCTTGGAAAACCTTATACTGATCGTGGGTCCTGAGCTGGGATCTATAGAATTTGTTGGGTTAGAAAGCAAAAAATCATCATTTGTATTTAGGATAGATGTTCCCTCAGGGCTAGTGATGGGAGTGATGATAATGGGAGAGGAGAAAGATGGTGGAGTAAAAAGGGTGAACCAGTTTCAGTGATCTACATATAACATCCTCTCCGGGGCATGGACAACAGGGACATGAGTGAAGGGACACATTGGACAGTGTATGATATGAAAAAGCAATAACAGTTTGTAAATTATTAAGGGGTCATGGGGGAGTGGGTGGAAGTAAGGGAAATAAGGGGAGCACTAAATGGAGGGAGGATGTTTTGAGAGTGATGATGGCAGCAAGCGTGCAAATGTGGCCTGCATACAATTGATGTATGTATGGATCATGATGGGAGGTGTATGAGCCCCCAATAAAATGATTCATTTAAAAAAAGTTGGGGGAAAGAGGAACTTATACCAAGGGCTCAAGTGGAAAATGCTTGGAAATGAATGTGGCAATGTGTAAATATACTTGATACAGATGATGTACTGAATGTTATAAGAGCTGTACGAGCCCCCAATAAAATTATTTTTTTAAAAAAGAAGGTCCGTGTCTCTTTCTTGTCCTCCTTTTCTCTGTACCCTTTCATATGCTATGCTCTGGCTTTCATTATCTTTCTTACAGATTTTATCTATGTTTATAACCCTTGCTTTAGGCTTTTTTCTCAATGAACTCACATCGTCTGTGTGAAATACATCTGATGCTTCTTGCTCCAGCACTTCCTACTAAACACATCCGGACCCATAAGGGTTCTTTCATTCTCAAACACTGCTATGATTTGCTTTGTTTCTTCATGATTGTCAGCAACTCCTCTACAATACCTTCTCCTTTCCTTTCCATGTTCCCCACCCCCTGCCTCTCTTTAGGCCTTTAGTTCTCCCTTACTCTTGATCAAACAATTCTTTCAACTAATCCTTGTCAAATACCTACACCTGTGAGGATTTCTTGGTGCAGGAGGGACTTCATGGAATAAAGTCTATGAGAATCCCTGCTCTCTTGGAGTTTACATTCGAGAAGGAGGATGGGCCTCCTAACTGGTATTTTTCTTTCTAGTTAAAAGGAATAAGACAGACAGGGGAAGAATAGGTCCCTTTGATTTCTGATGTTGATGAAGAATATTGAATATACTATCTCTAACCATAAAAATGAGGAAATATGTGTTGGAATAAGTTAAGTGAGAATGCCCCTTACAAACCTAGAATATTGAGATTTTGATCATGTACTTGGGAGATGTCAGCACGTGAGAACCTTCTCTGGAGAAGAATCTCATGTTTGGTGCTGGAGAGAAACAGCAGAAGAGCACATCCCTCAGTAAGATGGAGTTTACACCGTGGCAACAGCAATCAGCTCACACACAGCCCCAATGGTGAGGCTTTTGCAGAATGAGGCACTGTTTCATTCTTTGGTTACAGGGTCATTGTGAGTTGAAACCACAGCCCTGGCACTTAACCTCTAATACACTCTTCCATTTCCTTGCGTATTATTGTTCTTTGACGTATCATAAAGCATAATTCTGATGGTGGCTATTCTCTGATTAATTTTTTTCCTTTTTTTTTTTTGGATCAGGGCAGAGTGCAAACACTGTAACCCACTACCACAAATTATGCAGTCAAGTCTCCTACATTTGGGGAAATCGCAGGGGTCAGCACATCTGGAGTGCAATGGATAAGCCTCACCCTGGGAAAACCACCTTTGTGATCATGGTATCTCCCCTGCCAAGTAATACCTCTCTCTATTTAATTTTTGTCACAGACTTCACTTGTCCTCAATTTCCACATTATTACTTGATCTTAGACCTTCTGAGCTCAGGTCTGTTCTATCTCTTTAACCCTGGTGAAACCTTCAGCAAAAGATCAAAGAATACATTCCAGTTGGGGAAATAATTTGCAGGCTAATGTCTGTGGTTGTGAGAAGGAAGTGCAGAATGGAAGAAATGTCCTTTTGTATAAACCATGTTAATGAGGTCAAAGAATAAGAGAGACTATCTGAGGTCAAAGAATAAGAGAGACTACCTACTTGAGGCATGCTGGCTTTCAGAGGAAGTACAGCAAAGATCTTAGTTATTTAGAAAAATACTTGAGGAAAATTATCAGAACAGAAACATAACTATAGGAAACAGAATGGAAAGTAAACCATAAAATATTCCCAGAAAAGGAAGTGTATCATTTCTTTTTCCCTCAGGGACTGCTGACAAGTTCTGGCTTCCTTTCTCTGTTCCTCCAAGCATTTAATTTCCTAAGACATCAGCAAAAAGACCATTCAAACTTAGTTCTTAATGTTTTCTTACTTTCAATAATCCCTAATATCAGTTATATCTGAAATAAAAATAAGTTGTGCTTTAATATTTTCCAAAGGTGCTAACAATTTTTCAAATATAAGTAGTTTTCCAAAATGAGTTTCAAAATAGATAATTAATGCATTGAGATAAACACTTTCAAGTGCATCTTACTTTTTTTGGAAGTAAGCAGAGTCTAGTTTGAGTTAGACAATATTAAAGGTGTCCTTTTAAAGTAACCTTTTAGGGTTACGTTAGTAGGCTGGATGACTCTTGGGTCTTTCGCCATCTGGAAATTTTAATGTTTTCATGTCAGCTATGATTCACTTGCAGAGGTATGATTCAGATTAGCAAACATTTAGTAGATGTGTGGATAGTCTCACCAAATCACTGACAATGTTTATTTGGCTGTATAAAGAAATAGGAGTTAGAATGGGTAAGATTCATGTAAGAATTATTAAAGGGATGACATAACCTTTCATGAGGAAAGAATGAAAGGTTTGGTCAAGTACAGCTTGAAGCTAAATGTAGCGAAAGGCAGAGGTGGAGTAATTGTGGTCTCCTCCCATATCCTTCCATTTTCAATACATTGAGGTGAAACAACTTTAATTTCAGGGGACCTGCCCCTCCCTGCAATGGAGGACTCCCAGGACCAGCACACTGCTGAAGTTTCCAAGAGTCACCTGAATTTTGTTTAAACTTAAATGCCCATCAGTATCTTAATGTTAGAGAAGGCCACTAGCTCAACAGGGCAAGACCAGTGTTGGATATTTGGTCCCCATGTCAAGCACTGGCTGTGTGCTTCGCTGTGTGTGAAGAGGGGCCAGAATCATGGTGTGGTTGATGGCCCAGGTCGAAGGGTTGTCTCTACCTCCTCCCATGATTCGATTCTTGATCCCCGAAAGTGACAGACGTTTCCAGTGGCTCCCTTTCCTCATCTGTGTAATAAAACTGAGAATAATATTTACTTCAAAAGGTATACAGGATTAAGTGAGGTGCTATTTCATAGGACTTGGGGCATAAAGTGGGGGAGAAGGCCCCAAACCTCTGCCAGGGGATCAAATCTGACATACAGTGACTCAATATACAGTTCCTTATGTTGGAAATCTTTCTGGGAACTGATCACTTGATCTTTTGCGCTCCTGGTTGGAGAAAAGGGCGAGCTGTGAGACTGCAGATGGTGAGAAACAGGGGCACTGTCGACAGAGGCAGCTGCAGATGATGTGGTGGGATTTGAACACTTTATCTGCAGCCTTCAAGAGCAGGGATTGAGAGAGATATAGTTGAAGAGGTGGCTGTGAAGCGACTGCTTTGTCTAAAGAGCAACATCTTGAACATTTGGATCCTGAATTGTAACGCGGTGCTTATCTGATACGCCGTTCATTGCTAAATATTATCAGCGAGTTCTGCATAGTGATTACAATGAATTATTGAAGCCAGCAGAGGAGAGAGTGCCAGCAGAAGGATCAGTGGTGTGAGAATTGATACAAAGTATGGGGAGTGAACTTCCACTTGATAAAAAAAAAAAATGATGCAAAGTTCGGGCAGTTGACCTCCAATTCTTAGCAATTGGACTTGAGCAGGTGATGCTCATCTTAATCCCCCCCCCCCCCCCGTGTGCTGTTGGTGGTCATTCCTGCCCCCTCATTATTGGGATTATTCACAGGCACTCTGAGGCATACGCGATCTTGTCTGTATAAGGTTTCACGAGTCAGAGTAAACTCCACAGCAACAGGATTGGTTGTATGGCTTATGTGAAAGTGGCAGATTTTTTGATTACCCTTAATGATATAAAAATTTCCATTTACAAATAAACTGAATTTTTGAAACAGTAAAGTATATCTAGGGGCTTAGTTGGATGAACAAAATGAGTGTTTGGGGTTTAAAAATGCAACTACCTTAACTTGCTTTCATGAAAGATTTATAAATGACTCTGGAATGTGTGTGTGTGTGTGTGTGCACACTTTGAAAGATAATACATTTGTCGTCTTGTCTGGAATGTTTTGTTAAAATTTCAGTTGTTAATCATGCCTAATTTGTATCGCCATGAAAACCAGGGTTTTGTGTGAGACAACTGCTTTTTGAAGAAACCATACTCACGGAGCTGGAGACACAGTACAAATCAAGGATGAAAAGAACTGAGCATACTTGTTTCTTCCAAAGCAGCTTGGGCCAATGTCATGGGCTCATTATACGGCTGCATTCTGTTTTGCACCTTTCTCCAGTCATTTATCTTCCTGGGGTCTCGGTACTTTTCTCAGAAAAGTCTAATAAAGATGCTTGTTTATAATGAGCACTGTTATACCTTAGATGAAGCGTTCCTGAAATGCTGCGTGATGTGAGTACAGGGAAAACAGGATCCTGCAACAGTTCACATTTACTCCACAGGATTGCCCCGGCTCCTGGCTAACCCTGCTTCTTAAGAGAGCAGGTTTGGAATTTTCTCAAAATTCAACCACGACTTTGCAAAATTAACAAACGAAGCCAAAATTATATAGCATCCCTATGATATACAGTTCTGAGATATTCATGTACTATAAATATTACCCACTGTATTTATTCTCCCATGCATTTAGACAGACATGAAAACACATGTAAATTATTCAGGTTCTTCACCCGAAGCAGCAGTGAGGTAATTGGCAAAAAAGCCCACAAGATATTAGCCATAAAAATAACTTCAGAAGGGTTCAGGAAAGGGGGGAATAAGGGAATGATGGACAGGAAAAAAGAAAGCTCACTCATTTCTCTCTTCTATTGAAGTTTTTCTAAATGGTGATGTTTAAAAGGATTCTTCCTCTGAAATAGGGTGTACACTCCTTTTGATGGTTTCCAGATGATAATCAGGATTGGTAAGACAGAAGGAAATATGTTCCTTTCAAAATCTACAGATTTGAATGGGTATTAGTAACTCCATCCTGCCATCTTCATACCTGGATCCCATGGAAGACGAACACTGGCAGGATGGAGGGTTGACCAGGAGGGGGAGCAGGGCTCTGCTTTCCCTTCTGCTTCTCCTCAGCCTTCAAGGTGCCCTCCTGAGGCTCAAGAGCCTGCCCCCAACTTTCCCAATCCTGCTGGTTCTGCCTAAGGTTTTGGAAACTCCAGCTCAGATGACTAGGGAATATTGCAGCCGCTTACAACCAAAGCTGCAGAATCTATTGGTGGTTGGAAGTACCCAGAACGACAAAATCAAGACAATCAATCTCAGATTCGCAGAGAGGAAATTCTTCTTCTTCTTCTTCTTCTTTTTTTTTTTTTTTGCTAAGAACCTCTTAACTCTCTTTCCTAAGGCCCAGTACCTCTCTGACCTCTTGATGCAAACCATTGACAACCTAAAGGAGCTTGAAAGCATCCAGACAGATCAGATCTAGGAGACCCTTCACTGAAAAAAAGAGATGTGAACGTTGCAGCACAAATGAGGACGGGTGGAAGACAAAAATGAAAAATGAAGAAAGACACATGGCTCTTTCCTCAAAGGTCCAGAGGTCTAATGGCTCTCCTTTCCAGCCTGGCCTTACCTGGTTCCACATGGAAATTTCACAGTCCTTGGGCAGAGGATGCCTGCCATCAAGCCCTTACCCTCGACACCCCAACCAATAAAAAACCTGTAGGTTTGACAGTGTCCAAAGCGAGCACATTATGAGTTGAAATTAAAATGTCATAGACAGATTTCTCTGGTTCTCTACGTACATTAATTTCACCTGTACTCATATCCGCATTCCAGTAAAACCTCTTCTATGGTTTTCCTATCATTTCTTTGTTTCTAAAGTTTCTCTATATTTTGTCTACTTGATAGTTTGACATATAATCCTCTATTGTTTAATGCTTATCTAGGTGCTTTGATAATATTACTTCTCCTTTAGTGTAGGCTATTTTCTCCTGGGAAACCAGGTGATGGTGTATTCAACTTGCAGGCATTGAGTGTTGAGCCTTAAGCCAGTTGTTGTCAGGTCCAGGGGCAGCAAAGTGGGCAGTGGGGGTTGGTTTTCTTCCCTCGTGAACAAGAAACAAAATGTTTGCAGTCACTTGTAGTGGTTGGGGAATAAAAGAACTAGAACTTGCTGCTTTCCTGTTAAAGCGATGCTTTCTGCTTTCCTTGTGGGGATGACAGGGAGTTGTAAAAGAAGGGAAATAGGGGCTTGGTTTCTCTTTTAGTATTTCTTTTGTGAAAAATGGAAGAAATCAGTAAATTGAGAAAAAAAACACTACTGAAGTCAGGAGAATTTTTGAAACACCAAGAAAGTACAAAACAGATATTTGAGGATAACAGGAATGTTTTTGAACATAAATTGGTAAGAATTTGATTCACTCATCAAATATTTACTGAAGGAGTACTGTGTGTGGCAATAGGAATGTACAGCTATATACCATATTTGGGGGAAAAGGATGGTGCATCTTATGGTTCAAAGGTGTGGTACCCCAAGACATTTTAGTATACTGGTACTATTTAGTTCAGAATATCTTTTTATTTTTAAATTTCCCTGCTCTAAATATGGCTGAATCTTATGGTCAAGAGCATCTTCTGGTCTGAAAAACACAGTACTTGGATTCATTAGCTTACCTGGGTGCTAAAGTGTAAACCAATAGGTGAAAGGGTAAGAAATGTTATCATGTCTTATGAATGTTATAAAGATGAATGTTAACTTTTTGTAAAACAAGTAAAGTTAAAAGTAAAATACTAGAAATTCTAGCAGTTAGTACAAAGAGGGGATAAAAAGACTACAGCTAAGTGTTTAAAATTAATTGTCTATAGTTAGGCTTTGAATCAGCTTGGCTGGGCCAGGATGCTCAGTGGCTTGGCAGTGGAAAGTTAGTAATTCTTCATGTTAGGCCCTAACCCAGTGCAATCAACTACACAATGGGCTCTTCTGTGAGTAGGCAAACAGTGGTAAGATTTGGGTGGAGTGCAATCCTCTTACTTGGCCTCAAATCTCATGCAAGTGAAAGGAACCTTCCTTAGTGGCATGTCCTACTTCCCATACAAGGGTATTCTGTTGAAAATTTGCTTACTTTTGTCTGCAATTGGATTTACATTTGGCTTATTGACTTATGATTCTTGGGACATGAGCCAATGTTTGCCATATTATCTGCCAATCCCATCATCTCTTCTCAGCTTGCCCTCGGATCTCCCAGCCTTGAATTCATTTGCCTCACTTGTCACAAACTGATTTGCTGATCTTGGATTCATCAACCTTTTCAGTCTTGACTTTGTAATGTTCTTGCTGATTTTGAGTTTATCAAACCTTGAAGTGTCATCCTTAGGAGAAACCACTGGTTTACTATCTGACTCATGAACTTTAACCAAATTGTACTTGTCTTTTTCTACAATGGTGTGAGTCATTTTTTAAAATACTTTTTCCTTAATGTCTAAGTATATATATATATGTCATTAGTTTTGCTGCTTTAGAGACCCAAATTTAGCACAAGCAAACAAATGATAGATAAATAGATAAATATAACTAAAAGGTCATGGGTCAATTTTGAATAAATATTTTTTTCTTTCGCATCACTGCCCTGGTAGTAGTAGGAAGCCCAGCCTTGCTCCTGGAGAGCTGCTGCTGAATTTGAACTGTCAACCCTGTGGACTGCAGTCCTGCACACGACCACTACGCCACTGGGGCTCAGCTTGAATAAATATTATGAATCAAATATGACTGATTCTATTCTGAGAACCTAAAGGAGTAAAGGAAAGAAAGGGACACAGAAAAGGAAGGGGCAGAGAAAGACAAAGTGTGTGTGTATGTGTGTGTGTGTGTGTGTGTGTGAGAGAGAGAGAGAGAGAGAGAGAGAGAGAGAGACCCTGGACATATATTAGAAACGCAGCTTTTTGGACATGTACACCACATATATGAAAAGCCTAAAAGCAGAGTTTTTAATAGCCTCACTGTTTGAAGCCAAACCGCCTGGATTTAATTCTTAGCTCTACTTATCAATAGTTTAAAGAACTTGGATAAACTTTGTCTTTTAGGTCTTGCTTTCCATATCTCTAAAGTGAGGATTATAATAGTATAATTGGGTGAGAACTAGATCCACCATATTGCAAGTATTATATAGGTGTCAAGGAGTCCTGAGGGAGCATTAGGTAAGCACTTGGCTATTAACACAACAGTGTGGTGTTTGGAACCACTAGCTGCTGGATATACAAAATAACAGATCCAGCAATCCACTCTCATAAAAAGTGTTCTTTGTTAAGTTTGGCAGAGTTATTTCCTAGAACGGCCCCTGTAATACAGAGTGAAATACTGCCCAGTCCTTCCTATATGCACAATGACTGCGTGTTGGGGCCCATTACTGAAGCCATTGTGTCAGTCCATCTGGTTGAGGGTCTTTTCTCTTCTTTCTCTGGTTGAACCTCTATTGTACCAAGCATGTAAACTATCTAGTGTCCTCTTGTTCTGTTTAAACCGCTGCCTCGTGGCTTATATACAGGTTCTTCATGAGCACATCTTCTTTCTCTTTTATTTATTTTATTATTATTTAAAAATCACTTTATTTGAGGCTCATACAAGTCATCACAATCCAAACATCCATCCATTGTATGTAAAGCACATTTGTACATTTGTTGCCATCATTATTCTCAAAACATTTTCTTATTACTTCTTATTCTTATTACTTACGTCCTTATCTCCTTATTTTCCCCCTCCCTCCTCACTTGCTCATCCCTCATGAATGCTTGATAATTTATAAATTATTATCATCTTGTCATATCATTCACTGTCCAGTGTCTCCCTTCTTCCATTTTTCTTTTGTTCATGTCCCAGGGAGGAGGTTATACGTAGATCCTTAAAATTGGTTTCCCCTTTCAACTCGACTTTTCTTCCACCCTTCTGGTATCTTCACTCCCACCACTGGTCCTAAAGAGATCATCTGTCATGGATTCCCCATATTTCCGGTTCCTATCTGTACCAGCATACACCCTTGGGTCTAACCAGATTTGTAAGGCAGAATTCATATCATGAGAGTGGGAGGGAGGAAACATTTAAGAACTAGAGGAAAGTTTCATATTTCATTGTTGCTGCACTGTTCCCTGACTGATTCTTCTCTTTTCCATGACCCTTCTAAAAGGAGACATCACTTCCCCTTGCAGATGGACTTTGGGAACCCAATCTGTACTTCTCCTCATTTATAATGACATAATTTTTAGTCCTTTAATGCCTGATACCTGACGCCTTTGACACCTAATGGTCACACAGGCTGGTACGTATCTTCCATGTGGGTTTTGTTGCCTCTGAGCTAGATGACTGCATGTTTATCTTCAAACCTTTAAGATCCCAGATGCTATATCTTTTAACAGCTGGGGCCCATCAGCTTTCTTCATTTTATTTGCTTATTATGCACAACTATGTCAGGAGGGTGGGCACGCAATGTTATGAATTTTAGTTCTTTGAGGTATGAAAATTGATCCCTTTGATACCTCATGGTCATACAGGCTGGTGTGCTTCTTCCATGTGGGTTTTGTTGTTTTTGAGCTACATGAGAACAATTAAGTGTTCTAGAATTCCCATTCTTCAAATGTTTTTTTTTTCTTCAAATGTTTTTTATGATTCACACAGCTTTGCATAGTCCATAAAATACAGATAAACATCACCCTGGGTGTTTTCTGCTTTCAGTTACTACCTATCTGACATTAAGAAAAATATGAAAGTATCCTTCATTCAACATCCTTTTTGAATCAGACTTGACTGTCTGCTGCAACCATTGAGGCCCTGCTGCAATTATTGTTGAATTATCTTCAGTAAAATCCCACTTTGATCTTAATTAAATTGTTTGAATGTTTCTATATTCTATTGCATCCTTTCTTTGAAATAGGCACAAATATTGATCTCTTTCAATCAGTAAACAATATGCCTGTCTTCCAAATTTTTGGCATTTCCAGTGTTGCATCAGTTTGTGGAAACAACTTAATTGGTATACTGTAAATTCCTGGACCCTTGTTGTTCCCAGATGCCTGAAGTATAACTTTGACCTTCTTCTTTAGGATCATGATTCTTGATCATATTCTGCCTCCTGGAATGTTGGAATTTCAATCAATACTTACAATTCATTTTTGATGACTTCCAGTTTCCCTAGACGTATACACCATACATTGCATGCTCTAGTTAGTAATGGATGTTTAAAGATGTTCATTCTCATTTTGTAGCCCTGCCACATCAGCAAATGAAGGTCCTGAAGCCTTTCATCTTTGCATGTTATTAAGGCTAACAGCACTTTGAAGACAATCCTGGTGGTCCAGTGGGTTATGTTTTAGGTTGCCACCCACAAGCTCAGCGGTTGGAAACTATCAACATCCCTGAGGAATAAAGATGGCATTCTTACCTGAGAATATCTTATATTCTTAGAACTTCACAGGGGAAAGTCCTGCTTTGTTTCACAGGTTCTTTATGAGCCAGAATTGACTCTAGGGTAGTGTTTTCACATTTGTACTTTGAGGAAAGCAATACTTCCCTCGTCATATTTTGACTCCCTTCCAACTTCGAGGGACTCCTCTTCTGTGCAGGGTCAGTGAACTGCCATAGAGACTATAGCTTTAGCTGGCCTGAATCTCAATTGGGGCACCTAATTTTACCACAAGACCTGCATTAAAAATGTGCTGAAAAACTTGGCTTTTACACACGTATATAAGGTATGTAATGTGAATTTTCTAAACGAAGTCTCTAACTCTCACCATGTCATCTTTTTCTGCACAGGCCTGGTAAGAGGGCGTGGAAGTTAGAGAAATGGTGACTAGGTTCCCTACCAAGTCATCCTGCTGTTGCAGGAGGAGAGAGCTCCATGCCAACATGAGGCAGGAGGGGAGTGCACTCTCTGGACCTGCGATGCCAGTGCAGTGGAGCTCGTGGATCCGGAAAGGAGCAATCCCATCAGAAGAACAGCAGCAGAGCCAGGGTCTGTGCATTGGACAGAGCAGGCGACCGAGCATGTGGAGCCGAGTGCTATTGCACAGGAGGCTGGCCTGTGCAGAGGAGCTCTTCTGCACACATCACTGAGCAAGTCGGGCTTGCCGACCCCCTGAAGTGGAATCAATGTCTTTCCACTGAGAGTTACTGGGGTGGGGGGGTTCTGGAAACTTAAATCAGGGAGATGGGTGTGGTGACCCACAGAGCTGGAGGCGAATGCTTTTCAGTTGAGGAAGACAGTGGACTAGCAGACCTGAAATAACTGTGTCGCATGTCCTGATAAACAACTCAACCCTGAGCATGTGTCACCGGGATTACAACTTGTGAACTTCCCTAACAAACCCCGTAATCATAATTTTTATCTGTGAGTTCTACGTACCCGCTGCAATGGATCTTTGCACTTATTGAGAGAAATCGACACAAAGCAATGTGCTCCTGCTATTCATGGAGTTTTCACTGACCTTTCCCATCCCACTCCACCGATTTCCTACTCCCTCTTCTGTCTTCGTCTGGATGCTCTGTGGAAGTTTTCTAGTGTGCTTGACTGCTGGTATTTGAGGTATTCAGGAACTAACACCCAGCATGAGAGTAACATGCAGATCACTACAGTATGACAAGCTACCTGAGGTGGCAGTAAGGATGATCACCAGGCAACTGTGTGTGGTAGTTCCCCTCGGCTCCAAGGGTGTAAGGTCAGAAATCAGTTGATGGCAGGGAGAACAGCAGCACATAAGTGTTTCCACTTATTTTTTATGGCTTAAGAAGAGAGGTGAACCATGACTAGAAAAGTAGGCCTGGAATCAGAAATAAAATGTTTTTTCAGTCTGACTCTTTTTCTCCATTTAAAGGAAACTATTCACAATTTTGGACCAGTGGTAAAAATGGATAGAACTATTATTGCCTCCCAAGGAAAAGCATCAGATATTCTCTGATGATCAAAATAAAGCTCATACATGTGACTCATATCATTCACCCAAACAAATTCATTCTACATGCTACCTGAAACTGCTTTTCTGTTATGTGGTAATTCCCTACCCTTCAAATATAGGAAGTAGTAGCCAATAGGCAAAGGGTGAAACTGCTAGAGAAGAGCTCTACAATGATGTATGCGCATTAACTATTTCTTGAATATTTTTAAAAGAATCAAACAGAGAATAGCTTTCTAAAGACTCTATAAAAATTTCTTTGTTATCTCATTAGCCACCTAAATAGTTAAGATTCTAAGGGCACACTCAAATTCATTATGTTAATAGCATAATAAAACCATTCAGAAAAATCCAGATCTCTCTTTTTCTTAACTCTCTAAAACCAAGCAACATTTGACTAAATACACTTTAATAAGAACTACTGTAAGGTAGGGGTATGTGTTAGTCTGGGCAGAAACAAATTCATAGACATGCATATGGATATAAGGGAAAAGTTTATACACAAGAGGAATGGAACATTGAGAAAGCATCACCACCCAGTCCAGCCCAACTTCATAAATCCAACATTAACCCATATGTCCGAGGATATAAGTCTATAAAGCCTCCCTCTGACTCACAAAGCACATGCAGTTGAAGCATCCTGGCGCTGGCAGGGATCTCCTCGCTTGCAGGGCTCAGAATCCATTAACAGCATCCAGTAGTGGCAGAAGCAACTCAGAGTTGGCAGGGATATCCACGTGGCTTCTCTACCTTCAGAGGTCTGGTTCCATCAGGGTAAGGCCATGTGGCTCCTCCTTCAGCTCCTTCAGTTCCTCTGATGCTGCCATCTTGTCTTGTCAGTAGTTTTGTCATCTTGGAGGCTGACTCCTAGAGACTGAGAGTCAAGTCTCTCTTATCCAATTGGGAAATACCCCGAGACTTCTTAGAATTCTCAAGAGAAAGCCATACAACGGCCCCATCGGCTACTCATTGACTATCTAGATTACCAGGCTGGACTCCACCCCTACAACCCAATCATGAAATTGTCATCATGAATACATGACCACCACAGTGCTACATAGAGCAATTATGAACAAGTACCAAACAGAGAATTCAGCATAAGAATGATCAATCAAAGTAGTCTACTGCTCACCTGATAGCATACAGAAATGATTTCTATGCTGCTGCCAAGCTATCTAGCAAAATTCTTCTAGGCTGCTCTGCTAGATTGAGTTGTCTAGAAAAACACGAGAGTGACAATCATCTATGTATAAGAAAGAGCTTTAAATCAAGATGCAATCTTATATCAAGAAGGCATCCCATGGCAGTCTAAGTCTAGAGCTCAGATGCTAGCTGGAGTGTTCTTCAGACTCACACAGTTCCAGGCCAATGATGCAGAGAGATGAAGTAGGGAATCCTCCGGCTGGTAGGTACAGAGTTGTGTGAATCTAAGGTCAATGGAAACAGGACAACATGCTAGCTGATTGCAGGGTTGGGTGACCCACATTAGTCACAGCTGGAAGAACGTATAGGGTTTCAACAAGCAGGAAGGTGAAAGGGCAGAGAAAGAGGAAGGATCCCCACTATCTCTGTTATAAAAAGGCTACCCCTTCCCTGAGTCACCTTCAGGCTATGATCCAATGGACAAGTTGGGCTCTATACCTACACAAACTGAAGTGCAAATAAACTCTAACTTTGTTTGGTGTTAGGTTCCTCTGAGTTTCTTCTCACCCATAAAGATGCAATGCACAACAGAATGAAACACGGCACGGAAGGCTCTCCTCCACACACACAATTATTCCCTTGTAGCTGCTGTGTCACTCCTTGTCATTGAGGGCATTCCTCTTTTCCACTGTCCTTCCATCCATTTTTACCAAACACGATATCCTTCATTCAACAGGGACTGGTCTTTCTTGAAAATATGTTCAAAGTACATAGGATAAAGTTCTTACCATCCTTGGCTCCAAGGAGCCCTCTGTCCATACGTCTTCCAACAAAGATCCATTTGTCTTTTTGATAGCTCATGGTACTTCAGTGTTCTTGAGAAACACAATCCAAATGCATCCATCCTTCTGTGGTTTTTCTTATTGAAGGTCGAACTTTAACATGCATATGAGATAATTGAAAATGCCACGGCTTGATGAGTCAGGTCCACTTTAGTCCTCAAAGTAGTTTCCTTGCTCTTTAATATTCTAAGAGGTCTTATGCTGCAGATATACCTAATGAAATATATCTTCTTACCTATAGACTGCTGCTTCCATAAATATTGATTATGGATCCAAATATGACAAAATCCTTGACAAATTCAACCTGTCCTCCATTTATCATGATGTTACCTATTGGTCCAGTTGTGAGGCTTTGGGCCTTCCTCACATAGAGTTGTAATCCATACTGAAGGCTACAGTCTTTGCTCTTCATCAGCAAATGCCTAAATTCCTCCTCACTTTCAGCAACCAAGGTTGTGTCATCTGCCTACTATAGATCATCAATAAGCCTTAATGCTACATTCTAAGTAATATAATTCAGCTTCTTTGATGACTTACTCAGCATATAGATTGAACATGTATGCTGAAAGGGTACAATCCTGACACATACTTTTGTTGATTTCAAATCATGCCTCTTTCCCTTGTTCTGTTCACACAACTGCCTCTTGCTACATATGCAAATGTGGAATGAACAGGAGGGAGCGTTCTGAAATTCCCATTATTTTCAAAGTCATTCACTGTTTATTAGGACCCAGACAGTCAAATATCTCATGTAAGTGTTTTGCAGTGGTTGTGAAATATATAAGCCTCCTAGAAACACACACCTATCCTTTTCCTCCCCCTAAGCCCAAATAAACCAACCCCATTTCCATTGATTCAATCTTGATGCGTAGTGACACAAGAGGAGGGAATTTCCAAAGTTATAAATCTTGAGGGTGGCACTGTGTTCCATTTTCTTTGATGGATTGGAACCATTGACCTTTGGTTAACTGCAAACACCGTCACTCCTACGCCACTAAGGCTCCTAGATATCCAGTAGAAATTTGCAAATCCTCCCTCATCCCTCCAGCACACATACACCAAATAAAAGCCTCTTAGTGCCATTGAAAAGATTCTACTCAAGCAACACTAGAGTCCAAAGTAGTACTACTCTTTAGGGCTTCTAAGACTATAAATATTCTGGGGAGCAGAAAGTCTCATCTTTCTTAGAAGGAGCTGATGGTGAAAATAAACTGTTGACTTTGTTGTTAGAGGTCCAACTCATAAAGATTTACAGCTCCACACGTTTACTATGAATTAGAATTGACTCAATGACAGTGTTTTTAACATTTCAAAAACTTTATTTAACCCTGTCTATGAAGTGCTCAAGGAGTGGTTTGTATAATGGGTTGTGTGTTAGGTTGTTAAATGTAAGGCTAGCATTTCAAGTTATAACAGCAGCTTCTTGGGAGAAAGTTTAGACTTTTTGCTGACAAAAAGGTTTCCAGTCTCGGAACCCAAAACATGGGTTCCACATTGTTCTATTGAATTGCTACGAGTTGGGACTAGACCTTGCAGCAGAAGGCAAACCTTAAAGTAGCAGATGACAAATGTCATTATAGTATGTCTATGGGTTATTTGCAATTCGGCACTATTTTTTTTATTAAACCTTAGAATACTTGTATAGTTTAGAAGTTGTATGGTTGCATGAAAAAGTAGAGGTGTATGGTTGCATGAAAAGAATTAATATTCACTTACTAAAAATCACTCAATACTGACTTTAAGGGACAGTTACCAGCAAATCAATCTGTGACTTAGTTTAAACATTAGCCCAGGGAAAACTAACGCACCAAAGATGGATGGAGTAATTTTTTATTGTATGATAATGACTACATTGGCAGTCCTTGAGATTTAAAAAAAAATCAGCTAATAATAAAGAAAAGATTTCTTTTTCCCAATGGCTTTGGTAAAACTGAATGCAAATTGTGGCAGTCACCTAATTTGATTTCAATTTGAAGATTAAAAATATAGGAAAGGACTCTAGCCTGTCAACCTGGAGATAGCCAATGAGGCCTGTGTGTGAGTATGGCTTTCTCCTCTGAGAATTCTGGGAAATCTAGTACTTCCTTCTTGAAAGCAGCAGACACTCTCTCACTCCCTTGGAGACACTTGACTGACAAGTCTGGCTTCCTGCGAGACATCCCTGAGGAGAAGCGACATGAACCTACACTGATGTGGCCAGAAACCTGGACCTAGCGAAGTAACATAGAGAACCCTGCCAGCGCTGAGATGCTTACACCACCACTGGATCCAAAGATTTTCTACCCACTGGCTTGTGATCATTCTGCCTTTGACATGACTGCATGTGTTCCATGTGTCTGAAGAGGACTTACAGATTGGTATCATACCTATGGGCTAATATTGAATTTATGACCTTGGACTGTTCAATTGCTCTTGTATATAAGCCTCTTTCCAACACACCTAAGAGTGTCTATGAATTTGTTTCTCTAGTTTACCCAGGCTAACACACAAATGTTTTCTTATCTCAGGGAGTCTGGATAATTGATGAGTGGGGCACATATGCATAAAGGGATGGGTGGGCACATTGATGATTGCCAGATCATGTTACTTCCCTGGATCTTGCTCCTCCCAGATGTCCAGGGGACCATAATGTAAGATGTCATTATTAAGAGACTCCACAGAAAGAGCAACAAAAGTTGTTGACATTTATCATGAATACCAAACAAAAGAGCTTGAGCCCCCAAATGTTTCATCCCACTTTACAGCAGTCCACAGAAAAACATTTCCTTGGAATTAAACTCTCTCCTGGGTGAAGCACCACAGGGATAATGAGAAATGGAACACTTGGGGTGATTAAGTAAGCATTTCTTTAATTGCTATTATTTTCACAGACTCATTTGATTAGACTTAATTTTTTGCCTAAAAGACCTAAAAAGTATATCTGGAAACAAAGAACATCTAGCATAGAAATAATGTAGGGATAAATACAGCCATGACAAGCCAACTTGCATAGAACAAAGAAGCAATCAATGTTAATTTACATGGGGAAGTAGTTGAGCCTCTGCAAGCCCAAAATGTCCTATAAACTCATACACTTAATTCATAAAACCTATCAAAACATGAACACATTCGTACAGTGTTCACAGACAGTGTTCACAGTTAAGGCAGCTTAATGCTCAAGTGCTAAATGACGGTCCTAGGGAAGGAACCCAGGGAAGCCATTCTCCATGCACTGGGGTGCTTTCTGCCCCTAAAAGTTCCAAGCCAAATAAACAAGGAACGTTGGTTTCATTTATCATTCTTTTGTCGTTGTTGTGCAAAGAGAGCAACTGAAGTCAGATACAACTACTTCTTCAGCTGCTTCCTAGATTGTGGGGCTATATACAGCTGACTTGCCATTGACCCACATCTTGCAGAAGAACATAGTTAATGCACAGTGCTCATGATTCACGATGACGTTTGGATTCTTCAGTACTGATATTGTTCACTACGAATACCAGTTGACAACAGCATTTGACTTGTAATTTTTATTTTTACTTTTTTATCAGAGCATTACAGTGTTTTTATTTTCTTAAGCTTGGGGAAAATAAAATTCATTTAGTTTGTTGCTTCAGACTAATTGTGTGATACAGAACAAGGTTAAGTCTTGGAGTAGGCTTAGCTTCTGTGGAATACCTTGAGGAGCAGATAGAAACAGAGAAAAGTGTACTATGTTAAGTGACATACTTCCACCTGGGAGATGCTATGTCTCATCTATCAGTTTGTTTGTTCGAAGATATAAGGGAATGAAGCATTCATTAGGAGTTTCTTTAATACCCATGATTTTCATGTGCATTGTTAATTTTCGATATACACATTTCAATTTTCCTTCTAAAAGTACTCTCCTATAAGAGGAAAATTATAATTTTAATTTATAATTATATTATATATTATATATTATAATTATGTATTTAATTATAATTAAAATTATAAAAATAATTTTATCTGAAGATGAGTTTATAAAAATCTCTTTCCTTTGTGCTCATGTCTGAGTCTGATGCCTACTTTGCCATCAGGCTACAGTTTTTACCCATTTGCTTTACAAAATTCAGTAGGGCAGAGCTTTATTATTGTGCTTCAGTGCATGGGAGCTGGACTTGGCTCTCCAGTTGATTTTAGCCGTTGTTGTTCTCAGAAACCAAGGAACCATCCCTCATGCTGCTGACTCTTAAAGTTCTAACAGAAATTACTGACACACTTAACTCTGGTTTTCCTATCAGCCTTTTCAAGAGCATAATCAGTTACATGAAGCAAACTACCTTCCCACTTTATGAGAAAAAATCTTCTCTATAACTACATGAATGCTGTAAATGCTCTGTAAAGTTACTCTTTTATTGAGCAAACCACTCCGTTACTTTTCTTTGGCTGTTGCTGTAAATGAAATGCTTCTTCAAATGGAGAAAATAAAAAGTAATAAAACAGGGTGCATAAACCAGTGAATTGTCCTTGTGTAAATTCTTCCCTTTCCTTATTTAGGCTTCATGCCCACCTTACCTTTGTGAAAACACGTCCCGGTACGGGCTGCCATGCTGCAGTGCAATGCCATATCCGCGATCAGCGACAGTGTTCCCAATGGTGTAAAAGGAGCAGTCTGCATCATTGATAGCCACGTATTCCAGTACAGCTGCATCCCATACAAAGGCATAATTTCCAAATTTTACCTGTGAAAAGAAGGAGAGAAAGAAAGGAAAATAGGATTTAAGTTTCTAGTTTTAAGTATTAGAAAAATTTTATGTTTAGGAAAATATTTGTCCCTACGTAGTGAATCAACTTGATAGCGGTGAGTTTGAAGGAAACATAGTACATTGATACATATTGCTTAAAGTTAACAGACATGTATTTGCTGTTTTTGCTCATTCTTTTTTTAGTTTTTAAAGTTTTATTGTCATATAATTCACAGATCATGCAGTCCAATAATTTAGATGTACTAAAAAACATTGTTCAATCAACATCACAATCACGTTTAGAACATTTTCTTCTTTTTTCTACTCATTAACTTCCCATTTCCCCATATTTTCCCCCAGACTCCATGAAACTCTGCCTCTGTAGACGTGTTCCTGGATTTTATATAAAGAAAAACATATGAAGACCAAAAAAAATCACATAACACACAAAAATACCCCAAACAGTAGCAATGTAAACTATTGATAGAGCTTGAATTAACATCTTCTAAACTGAATAAGTATTTGGCCTTTGGCTAAATAAAGTTCTGTTCTCTCTGAAATGTGGTAAGAGTAGACTGTTACCAAGGGTCCACAGCTACATGGTTCAGAGTAAACATAGCTCCTGCCATATAGACATCATCAGAACTGTGAGAAGATATTGATATGAAAGAAAGCCATATTTTGGAACTTCAGTATAGTGGTACTTGTAACTGTGCTTACTCCTTTGGGGAGATTCAGGAATCTATGCTCTAGGTTGTTACAAGAAATACTGGAGTCATAAAAGAAGCCGTGAGGGCGCCTGCACCATAGGGAAGTCATCTGTTTGTGCGTTGGCTATACTTCAAATGAACAGTGCAGTACAACTGAGATGGAAGGGAAATGACCAATACTTCTCTTTGGGCCCACGGTGCCTCTTGTCTTCTGTCCTTCAGATGTAATCTCTTATCCGTTGTTGTTGCGTGCAGTCAAGTTGGTTTCAGCCCATTACACTCTATAAAAGCCAAATGAAACTCCGCCCAAACTTCTGCCATCTTTACAGTTGTCCTTCTGTTTGAGCTGACTGTTTCATCCAGCCACTGTCTAGGTCTTCTTCTTCATAGCCCCTCTCCTTTAGCAAGCACAATGTCCTTTTCCAGGGACTGGTCTCTCTAATTGTGGCCTATGGTAATCTTGTAGTAGTAGAATTTATAAAAACTCCCAGGGTGGGCATTGTGTCAAGGGAAAGAAAATAAATGGCACAGCCTTTTAAAATTATTATTTAAGGGAAAAAACTTTACTCCAACTTGTGTACTATAGTTTTTAGCGATTATATTTTCCTCTGCAATAACCATTCACATCCCAAGGCATACATTTGCTAACAAAAAGTTAAATGTAATATCAGAAATATCTTAATAAGATTCATCTAAAATTCATTAAAGGTAACCTTAGAACTTAAGCACTTATAAAATAAGCAGGATGTATAATTTAATCTAAGAGCTTGTTTATTTATATATAAATGAAACTTAAAATGGAGCAAAATATCAGCTTTCCATATCCTCAATTTTCCATTAGTGGATTCAACCAACCAGGAATGGAAAATATTTAGAGAAAGTGAAAAGGCAATGAAGTGATCAAAGTCACTCCTAAGAGGGAATGTAAAGTGATATTTACATACCATTTATAATATCTTGGTTATTACACATTCTATAGAGATGCATTAAATATTAGGGAGGATTTGAGCAAATCACATGCAAATATGGCACCACTTTATATATGGTCCATAAGCATCACAGGTTTATGTGTACAAGGGGGTCCTGAATACAATCCCTCAGAGACAACAAGAGACAATCATATTTAAAAAATACAGTGAATGTTTCTACAGCAATACAATTAAAATATCATTAAGAGATAATTTCCTGGGAACAGAGAAAATACCAATTTTCCCAAGAAGTAAAAAGACATTTCCCTAGCACAATGAAAAAGCTAAAACAGCACTGATATGAAAATAGGATTTTAAAAAGGTTCTAATGCATAACAATCATATAAGACAGAATAGAACTGCCCACATGGTTTCTGCCCTAGAGGGCTTGAATTGGTGGGTTAGGACCACTGATTAACTGTTGAATGCTTAACCATCTGTGTCACAGGAATTTTTTAAAAAGAAGATAAGCATCTCACAAATCTCTCAAAATGTTAGCTATTTAGTTTTAATGGTATATTGAAATAACAGTGCATCATTACTAAGTAGGAAAAATAATTCTTAGATTCCATATTTGAAAGGGTACATATGTCTTATAAAAGGGTCTTTCTTTTTAAAAATGATTAAATTATCTTTTTAATAGATTCCAGAATGACATTAGGCAATATTTGAAACCATTGTCTATTGATGAAAGGTATCTTTTTCTAGTGAGATAAATAATAGCTATCTCAAACAAGTAGCTAATCATTAAAAAATGAAATTGATGATGTTATTATCAACTTCAATTAAGGTTCAAAAATGATGGCACAAGTATCTCCCCAAGTTAAGATGATTATGGAATTTTATCTCATGTAATAAGGCAGAATAAAAATTTTTATTTCACCTATTATTTAAAAATAATTATCAGTCTGAGGCAAAAGTATTTGACAATACAATAATGAAATCCAAAAGAAAATATACTTATAGACCCAAAGGGTCAAATGAAAATATAGTAAAAAATAGACATCATAACAGATTATATACTTGGTTAAGTAAAACAGTATTCATATATGCAGAGGCTAATTCTTAACAAATGT